>KZ451885.1:3740732-3766606 GCA_002786265.1 Apostasia shenzhenica | reverse complement strand
TATATATCTTTAATATCATTCATGAAAGGAAATCAACAGTTATAGTAAACCCTCATCATTGAACATGAGCATTAATTTGATCTAAGTGCGTCACAAAAATTGAAACTTGTTAGTATTTTGCTCGATTTAAAGTCAACTCAAAATTAACTTAAATAAAATCGATTCAACTCGTAATCAACTCAATATGTATATAAATATACATATTTAAAATTTTTTAAAATATAATTAAAATAATTTTACAAATAAATATACCTTTAAATGCTTTCCCTTTTAAAAAAAAAAAACAATTATGGTTCTAATTTTCATTAAAAACTAATTTAAGAAGTTAATTAGCTACCTGCTGGATAGTAAGACCATCAAGATTGTTCTCTATGTGAGAAGGTGAAATGGAGCTTGGCCTCCCTACTTTCCCCACAGGTGGAAAAGCCTGCCCATTTCATAATTTTCAACAGAATTGATCATTTTTCTGAAAAACTTGAAGAAAATGTCTCTTTTACAAGAATCAATAATATAATAATAAAAATACTTAATGAAATATATATATTGAGTTCTTTTAAATATTTAGTTTTTATTTCTATATTTATAAATTTGGTATTCTTCTATCACGCAGCAAGTATGGTACAGAATTGCTCACATTTATATTAACATGATTATCTATATTTATCTAATATATATATCAAAGGCAATATTTGTGACATGTTTAAAAAAAAACATTTTATTACATTTATCTACTAACAATAAATAATTCATCATTTAAAAAAATATAATCTTTGGTAAGAATTAAAAAAAAATGCATAATACTCAAAATTATTTTATTTACATATATATTAAACACAATATTTACTTCTCAACATCATAAAATGATTTTAAATTTTGATTTAACAACTCAGGTTACTTAATTTGCATATATTATTATCCTCAATATTTAGGTTTTATTTGTTTGAAAGTTTTTTTTTACTAAGAAAAAATAATAATTTATTTTTTAAACTTTATAAAAAAAATTATTTTATTATTAAAAGATGCATAAGATGTGCAATAAAATTAATTTTGTGTTAAATATAAAATAGAATTATTTAAATTTATAATAAATTTAAATATTAATAAAATAATCTTTTATTTCTTTTTGTAGCATGAGCCAAAACACGGCAGATATTTAGCTCCACTAACTACTTTAGTTGAATAAATTTCAATTTTTATGATGATATATAATTTTATTTATAAATTAATAAATAAATTAATATTCTTTAAAATGTGTAAATTTTAAAATATTAGTAGTTAATATTATATGGAGCGAAGAATAGAATGTAAAATAAAAATAATTCTTTTAAAATTTATGTATAATTTGAAATATAGCTAGTTTTATATATCAAAATAACTTTAACTTATGTTACAAATAACAAAGTTGCTAGATGATATTTTTAACAGTGATAAGAAATATAAAATAATTTTATATTTTATATCAAAAAATTGAGTTAAATAACAGAAAAATGTCTATATATTTAAAAAAATGACTTTCGTGTGATCAGAGAATAGTATAATATGTACATAATATAAAAGAAAATGTTTTGCACGTAGATTAATTAATTAATTAATAGAAATTAAGTATCTCTAATTTTAGTTTATAATGCTATTAACTCGGTAAATTAATATGTGCATGTAAAGGAATTTTTTCCTTAATTATATATATGTATGTATATTTACATATATATATATGATGTGGCATTATTGTTAAATATATCAAGGTGGTTAGTGCATAATTGTAACTTTTTTATTAAAATATTATTAGTAAGATTATTACGGTTAATGCAAGTATAGTTCAATTAAAAAATTTATATATTTATCTATCTATTTATGTATATGTATATGTGGGAAGTATATGATTTCTTTTCAAAATTAAATAATATCATGTGAGTTGAAGTTACACGTACCAAGGTTTTAAAAATGAATTTTGGTTTAGTTTTAGTTTTATTGTGTAATTATCAGTTTCGATGGTTTTGATTATTTTTATAAATTATTTAAATGTTTTATATTCAAATTAAAATTTATTTAGAATAAATTTAAATATTAATTTTTAAATAATTAAAAATGTAGAATAGATTTAAAATATGTAAATATTATAATAGGTTATAAAATATATTAATTAAATTATAATAATTTTATTTTATTTTTTGAGCTGAATTTTCAGTAATTTTAATCAAAACCTGATAATTTTTAAATAAATAAAACTCTACTGTTTCGAACGAATTTTAAAATCTCAGTACTAACCAGTAATCGCCTGATCACAAGTGGGTTCATCCCAGCTAGCATTTCCCGCGCGAATTCCTCGTCAGTCCTCCATGCAAACTGATCAACTGCATACATTTGCTTATTCTACATGAATTTTTTTCTTTAAAATAAAAAATAGCAATATTTTTAAAATGTAATTGTTATTTGATTTTAAGATTCGATTCCTGTTTTATTTGAGATATTTAAATTTTAAATATTAATTACATATTATATATATTCTTCATAATATTTAAATTACATGATTGCATTGATTTGATAAAGAATATAATATTTAAAATTTTATTTATGTATGTTCTCTTCTATATGGATGATTAAAAAAGAGCAATTTTGTTTAAGAAAAAAATAATCCATTTATAAAAAATCTTAATTATTTTTTGAAAAAATTGGCATATCCTTAAAATTAGGCTACTAAAAAATCTTAATTATTATCATTAAAACCATATGCAGGAGGAGTAAATTTGATATTTCTGATAACTGATCAAGAGTCAGAAATGCTGCATTTTTCAAAAATGTATATAAGTCAACTGAAGTAAATTTTATATTAAATAGTATTATAATTTTTAATTAAGATAAAAAAAATTATGGTGTTTAGGAGAAAAAAATTAAATAAATAAATAAATAAAAACACCTAGGTAATCTTTTTTTTAAAAAAAAAACCTAGGTAATCTTTAAATATTTTTTATATAATTTATTTAAAAATTTGAATTTATCAAATTTTATTCTGACATACGATCAAATGTATAATAACTAACTTTAAAATTAAACTTGATAAAGATTTTTTTTTTAATAAAAGTTGTAAACGATATTGAAATAGAGTAAGTTATTATGTTGGGATATATGAGAGATATGATATGAGTTAGTTATTATTTTGATAATATGTGCAGTATGTAAAATAAAGTTAATTTTTAATATTAAATTTTATATATGATGTGAATAATACACCTATTTAAAACTAAATGAGGTTAATTTTAATTTGCCAAATTACATACCTTACATCGTAGAAAAAGTAACATGAAATAAACAAATAAAATATTTCCAAGTATATATATATTTAACAAGAAATAGTCAAGACATTTGTTTTTCTTTATATATTTTATAATATATATTCATACAAAAAAAATAAATAATTATATAAGAAAGAATTTATATTTATTACTCTCAAAAGGGATGTTTTACATGCACGTAGCACTCCATGTTAACTTTCATTTGTTATCAATTATTTTAATCTAACTAGCATTAACACATATAATTATAATTACATTTAGCTCTCAAATTAAATTCACCATCTATATTTTTCATTTTTTTAATCCTTTTATTTCAAATTTTTATTTATTTTAAAAGTCTCTACTTTTTTTCATAACTCTATTATTATCAATCTTCTTAAAATAGGTTAGATTTACTATTAGTTTTATGTATTAACCTTAGTTGTATTAAAGAAATAGTAAATAAAAGTTAGCGTAAGGTGCTTTCCGTAATCTTAATTTGAAATAAAAAGTGTTTTTTATAAATATTTGAAGATATGATTTATAAATATTTGAAGGTACTTGCCCGTAAATGTGCCGAATATAAATACAAATTAAAATCCATTATAAATGTTTTCTGCTAATTAAAATGAGCGGTGCTTACCGGCTATAACTTGAGGAAGAGGAAACTTGATGGAAGGAGCGTCCTTGCTAGCCTTGAGAACCTCCTTGAAGAGATCTTCAGGCAAGTACTCCTTAAGCTTTTCGACGATGATTCGCTCCAGAACGAGGCTGCCGTTGCCGCCGGAGTAGAGGTCGCCGGCAATCTGGCCGAAGGAGTCAAAGTGGCCAGAATTCCCCTCGAAGAGCGACTTCACCTCCGGGAGGACGAAGTGGATGACGGCTTGGACGGAGCTGGATATAAACTCGGAGAGCTTCGCCGGACTGAACCGCTCGTCCGGCGGGACGTAGAAGTCAAGGTTTATGAGCTTGTGCCTCGTCTCCGTCCGGTGATCTTCCTCAGTCATCATGCATTAATTCGTTTTAATTAATTATCCCAAAGAGTTATGCATTAAAGGCCACAGTTTCAAAATTCCCGGCGAATTTTTAAATTCCAACGGTTGTTTAATTTCAGGCATAATTTTTTTTTTTGATAAAAATTTCAGGCATAATTTGAACAGGTACACTAGCCTGTGAAAACGTATATAGCTCATAATTTTTAAGAGGTAATTTCATTTGGGCTTTTAAATAAAAAAAAAAACTATTTAGGTACTGTTTAGTGTGAGAACTAAAATTAGGATCAAAATAATATTAGTTTATAATAATAATAATAATAATAATAATACATAAATTTTTTTAATCATTCTACACAAATTCTAATATAAAAAAATATTATTTTATTTCAATACTCAATAATTTTCAATAAAAATATCAACTTTATTTCACATTCTAAACCAAAATATTCGAATCAAGTATTTTGATCTAGGTTGTGAAATAAAGTTAATATTTTTATTAAAAATTATTAAGTACGTGAAGTAAAATTATATTTTTATATTAAAATTTATGTAGAATAAATAAAAAATTATTTATTATTATTATTATTTTTTTAAATTATACTATTTTGGTCATTGTGCCAAGCAGGGCTTTAGATTTCTCTACATTATTATTTTTATTTAGACTCTTTTTAATAATTCTTTTAAATTTGACAGTAAAATTACTATTTTTAAAAATTTAAACTATATATTTATGTGTTAAAATTATATTTAATTATTTATAATTACTATTATATCATCAACTGTTTTTTTCTATATCCTAATCATGCAGAAATAGTAATTTTCAAAACTTAGGCATATATTTTTAAAATTATAAAATAAAATTTAACAGTAAGACTTAATAAAATTTGTAAAAAAAAATTATATAGAAATTTTTTTGTTAGATTAAGCCAAGTGATACGTTTTTATTTTTATATCAAAAATATACTTTAAAAACCTAAATATAATGAGCACATCTTAAAATTTATCTATTTTTATCTCGTATAAATAGTTGAAATGGATGACAAAAAAGAAATGTAAAATGAACAAATTTGATACAATATTAAAATATACTTTAAAAACCTAAATATTTAAAATATTAATTTTTATATCTTAAATTGTTTTAATATCAAAAACTAAATCTTAATTTTTAAAGCTTTAAATTATTCTTAAAATACTATTTATTTTGTATATTAATTATATATAAAATTTATTTTAAATTCAATTTAGTAAGATAACTGTTTATATTATCTATACACAATATAATAAAATTTATGAAAATATATCATTAATTTAATTTATAATTTTGTAGGAATTTAGTGTGATATATAACATTTTATTTTTGAAAATAAAATAAGTAATTTTTTGTAATTAAAATTTAATATTAAAGTAATTTATGATATATGAATTAATATTTTGAATCTAGATTATGGTCTTGGGCTCAAGATTTGGAGTGTAATTTGATTTTATGAAAAAATAATATAAAATTTATAATTTTGTAAGATTTATGTTTTTCATATTTATAAAATGTATTTCATATAAATGACTTTTTAAATTAAATATTAATATTTTCTAACCTGTGTCACTTAAAGGGCGGCCGGTTCTTAGGCGACGAGGATAAGGGTAGGACTGGGAGCCCCCAAGAACTGGTCTGTCGTACTCTGGGCCTCTGCTTGGGTCCCCTAAGTCGTTGTAGCAGTCGTAGTCGTAGATCCTCTCCCACTTCTTTCTCTCTCCTCTCGAAGTTCCTCGCAGGCCCCTCAGCTCCTCCGCCCGAAGCTCCCGCAGAGCTGCAGGCGTCTGGCTCGGCAAATAGCTCTGCGGCCAAGGGGAAGAGACGACGATTAGCGCACAATGAAGAAAATGACTGAAGGAAATTAAAATTGGGTAATTTATGAATAGAGGCTTGAGGTTTAGATTTATTTCATATCGATCCATTGATAATAATTTAATATAGTTTGGAACTGATGTGTTAACTAATTACTAAAAATGGTATAAACTCATAGATAATTTACCCTATAAAATTTAGAGAGAATTACATACATACCTCTTAAATCATCTTGAATTACTTATTAAACCCTTTATTTTTTAATTTTACAACTTAACCCTCTAAATCATTCAAAAATAACATATTTAGGTCTTTCTTAATATTTTCAAAGTATATTTTTTGCTGATTTATAATTATTTAGAAGTTTACTACCAATAATATGTATATACAAATATTATAAATATATTTGCAAATACATGTATTGTACTAGTTTTTATTTTTGGATGATTTAGGAGGTTAAGTTGTAAAATTAAAAAATGAGGGGTTTAATATATAATTCAAGATGATTTAAGGAGTATGTATGTAACTAGAGCTTATAAATATATTTGCAAATACATGTATTGTACTAGTTTTTATTTTTGGATGATTTAGGAGGTTAAGTTGTAAAATTAAAAAATGAAGGGTTTAATATATAATTCAAGATGATTTAAGGAGTATGTATGTAACTAGAGCTGGGCACGGCCCGGGACCCACCCGACCCGAAAATTTTAGTGCTTGGATTGTAATAAAATTTTCATCTTATTCCTTTAACCCGGACCGGCCCGGTCCAATCATTTTCATGATCGGACTTGAGCATGATCACCATGGCCCCGGCCTGACACCTAAAGGCTTTAAAATTTTTGTAGTTGTTATGGAGAAGAGCTTATCATTCGGGTAGACCCGGCACCTAAAAGCTTAATAACTTTTTTACTTGTTATGGAGAAGAGTTTACCATTCGGGTCGACCAAGCCCGGCTCGGTCCGAGATCATGTCGGACTTAATCATGTAAATTGACTCGAATATATATGTATGTGTGTAATTTAATCTGCTCACTGGGTGATCCGGCCTTAGCCCGATAGATACCCAAGTCTAGTCACTGCCTAGGGGTCACAAATATGGTTTGACAGGTATCATAGGCTGAGTTAGGATAAAAATGGCTATTAAACTGAACACAACTCAATTATTAAATAGGTTAAAGATTAATGGCTTGAACTCAAATCAATTCATAAATGAGATGAATCAAACTATGAATCTTATAAAAAAAAAATGAGATAATTACACCTAGGTCCTTTAATTTAAGACTTATTAACATATATGTTCACGTTTTTTAAATTATAACATCGGGGTTCTTAGTATTTAATAAAATATCATATGGGTCCTTTTTATTTTTTATTATTATTATTTTTTTAAAATTATCATTATACCCTCCCCTCCCTCTTTCCTCCCGATCCGGCGCTCGCCGGTGGTGTCGACTGGTCGCCAGCGGTGTCGAGCGATTGCCCTCGACGTCGCGTGTCCGCGCAAGGTCGCGCCAGAAATCCTCCCAATCCGGCGCACGCGCGACCCTGCGCAGCTGCCGGCAGCTTCCGCGACCGCTCGAAGCTGCTGAATGGTGCCGGATCGAGAGAAGAGAGGGAGGAGAGGGTGTAATAGTAATTTAAAATAATAATAATAAAATAATAAAAAAAATAAAAAGGACTTATAATTTATTAATACTAGGGACCGATGTTATAATTTAAAAAATGTGGACCAGTGTATTACTAAGTTTTAAATTCAAAACCTGACTATAATTATCCAAAAAAAAATTTATAAATAATTATTTCGACCTCAACTCCAACTGATTATATGGAATCTGAATTCAACTTGCTTAATAATTAGATCAAAATTCATGATGAGTCATATCAGAAATTCTTGAATCAGATTCAAGTCAGGCTCATGGGTTGGGTTTGTCGCCAAAAATTTCTATTTATATTAAATTAAATCTCAAAATTATTGCTTATTATAAACCTCCAAAGCTCTTATTTAAAATCTCGAAATAGTACAAATATTACTTAGAAAATATTTAATTTAATATTATTTTAATATTATGTTATATAGATAAAATAATTATTTAATTTAATAATAACTATAAATAATTTTTTATAAGATTATATAATAATTAGTCAAAAAATAACAACTAAATTACATTATATAATATCAAGATAACAATGAATCAAATGTCTCCTTACTAAATTTTTCTCGCTTAAAATCTTAAAAATATTTTTGAATTATTCTATTTATTCTAAGAATATTTGCATGGTAGGTTGATTTAGGTCAAGCTATTTTTTTTTTAATTGGATCATTTAAATTTATAGTGTATTTGACTTATTTATTAAATAAGTTAATCATAAAAACTCATACTCGGCCTTTTTTAAAAATGGATTACCCAACCTGACTCTTAATTCTATTTATTATTATTTTTTGTGTTACAAAAATTTGATAACTTCAATTTACTTGGCAAAAAAATGATCAATTTGAAAATAAATATGTGATATGTATTTAATAAAAGACAATAAAAATAATACTATAAATAAAATAACGAGAACTTTTTAATAAATGAGTCAACAATTTAACTTATACTTATAGTCAACTTATTTATCACTTGTCCTATTTGATTGTAAGGAATAAAATCAGTACCAAAATGATTCTAGTTTAAATAATAATAATAATAATAATAAATAATTTTTTTAAATTATTTTACACAAACTCTAATATAAAAAAATATTATTTTATTTTACATACTCAATAATTTTTAATAAAAATATCAACTTTATTTCACATCTTAGATCAAAATATTTGAATCGAGTATTTTGATCTTATTTTGATCTAAGATGTGAAATAAAATTGATATTGTTATTAAAAATTATTGAATATGTGAAAAAAATAATATTTTTTTATATTGAAGTTTGTGTAGAATGATTAAAAAAATTATTATTATTATTGTTTTTTAAATTAGTACTATTTTGATACTGATTTTGATTCTCGCACTAAATATGTTCTTTTTTCTGATGCCTAAACTCATATATATCATGTAATTTAATAAATAAGTCAAGTAAAAAACAAATTCATCCGAACCTGATCCATCAATATATATATATATATAATAACAATGAGGATTGTTAATATGAATTGTGAGATTTAGACATTTAATAAGTAAAAGCTATAATAGTTTTTTAGATTTAAATAAAATGCCTTAAGAATTTAGTGGGTAATATAGACACATTTGGGTGATGCATTGGTAATTTTTTTTATATTTTTAATTATTTATATATATATTTTATAATTTTTTTAATTATATATTAAATTACATATTCAATTTATTTTACAACTTAATTTTTCAAATTTTTTAAAAACAAAAGTTAGCGACACCATACATTCACAAACATATTTAAAGCATTATATATATATATATATATATATATATATATACTAATATAATAATAAATATATATATATATATCATTATAAATAATATCTAAACAATCTTAATTAAAAACAATTTCACAAAATTTTGTAATAATTTAAACATGTAAGTCCTTTTATTAGGGGCATTTACATACATACTTTTTAATTCTTCTTTAATTATATATTAATTTTTTTTATTAAAACTTTACAATTTTAAATTTATAAATTTGCTAAAAATAAAAATTACTAGTATACATATATTTATAAATATATTTATAATATTATATATATATAGTAATAAGTATTCAAATAATTATAATTAGTAAAAAGAATTATTCAAAATTAAAAAAAACTTAAATAAGTTTTTTTACGAATTTTTATTTGACAGCATCTTTTTACAAAATGTGAGTGTTTAAGGTTTCAAATTAAAAAAAATTAATATATATAATTAAAAAATTTAAAAGATATAAATGTAAATGTTTTTTTTTAAAAGATGGTAATAAATCCCATAAAGTTTAATCGGACTCACGGTGGTGGAGAAGAAGAGACGGTCGGCGCTGGTGTGCTTCACCGGGTAGATCCAGGACCGGCAATCGAAGTGGACTCTGCAGCCTCCGCCTCCTCCTCCGCCTCCGCTGCCGTTGCCGGCTACTTCCACCGTGATGGTACGGAGGAAGAATTCATTCCGGTCGCCATTCTTGATAACTACTGCTCCCGGCGGCCCAAAGCCCGCCTCCAGCTTGAACGTCGCCCGGTAAGTGATCGTCGGAATCTTCCCATGCTTCGTCTTTTTAGGGCTCTTCAGGTTGGCTTCCAAGCTTAGCTTGCCTTTCCCAGTGTCTACGCGAAGAAAAGACCACTTTAATCAATTTTTTTTATTTTTAAATAAGTAAAAAAAAATATTTTATTTTTAAAATTTAATAATAATAAATTTTATTCTAATATTAAAAAGTGTGTAAAATATGAAATAAAATTAATTATGATATTTGTATTTGTGTTGGATTTAAAATAAAATTAATTTTTACAGTTAAAATTTATATTGAGCTAAAAAAATAACTCAAACTAAACGAGGCCTAAATGTCATGAACCCTTTAAAAAAAAATTCTCTCAGAAAATTTGCTTTTAACTTAATATATATAATTACATAATATACTGAAACTCGATAAAATTACAAATTTTACACTCATTTTTCTAAAAAAAAAGCATTCACATGTGCATCTCTTTAAAAAATTATATTTAACTAAATATCACACGACTTTTGCAATTTAAGTACGTACAACATTTTAAGTTTTATATTACATTTATGTCCCTTAAATTTTAAATATTACTTATAAACATCTTTAAACAATCATAATTTCTAATATATTATATTTTAATTTTATAATTACTAATATTTTTTTTTGTTTTATACTAATTAACTCAAATTATATATAATTTTGTGAATATTTTATAATTTAGGTGATATATTTGTATGTAACTGTAAAGATAATAAAATGATTTATAGACAAATTATAAAACTAGGATAGTGTGTAGCTAGATAAATATAATTTTTAAAAGTAATATACATGTAAATGCTCCTAAAACTAATGATGTAAATTATTTTTATATTTTCATAAATTTTATTGTATTGTATATAATTCACAAATTTATAATTTTTTTTTTATTTTATTAGGTAGAATTTAAAATTATTTATATATATATATATATATATAGCTAATTTATGAGAATTATAACTTTAAAATTTAAAGATTAAATATGTTTTAGAGTTTAAAGTTTAATTTTTAGTATTAAAGTATTTTTTTATTTAGAAATATTAAAGTAATTTAAGTAATAAAATTTAGTATTTTAGATTTTAAGGTTTAGAATTTGGTGAAATATTATTAAAAATTGTGTAGAATAATTATAATTTTTGATAAATAAAATGATTAATACTTAATAAATAGTGCCTCAGCGGTTGACAGAAGTTGGATCATGACATCTATCATCACTCATTAAGAAGCTGCTTTTTAACATATTATATATATATTATACTGTATATATATATATTAATTAAGAAGGAAAGAAGATATATTATAAATTCAGAAAATTCGAATGATAATATGTGAAAAAATTTATATGTAAATGTGATATACGTACTAATTCTACAAAAAAGGAATTAAATACACGCGATAAAAATACGTACTTTGGTCAATTTGGGTGACGCTATAGAGCTGGAGGGTGGTGAGCTTCCCCGGCCCAGACCAGGTGGAGCTCCGGTCAACGACGATGACGGCCTTGCTCACCGGCTGCTCTGAATGATCGTGACCGGCAGTTGGCCGGCCGAGGTATTCCCAGAACTTGGACCAGCAATCCTTTTGCTTTTGTTTCTCCATCCAAATTAACTTGAAAGATCTGTGCTTCTCAGTTAGGGCAAACTGCATAATGTATGTATAAAAAGGAAGGAAGGAAGGAAGGTGAGGGAGGAATAAGGGAAAGGTGAGGGAGGAAGAATGGGTATGGCTTATGCTTTACCCTGGAATCTGATGCCAGGCTTTTATTTTAGGGATAATTACGTACATGCCACATTAAACATCTTTATTTACGTATTACCCATTCATTCTTGTTTAATTATGCTACACACACTCCAAACATTACAAAGCTTACAACCACACACTTTAACTTGCTTTACCATAAGAAATCATAGTTTTTAAGTAACTTAACTATAGTTAAGTTACTTAAAATTTGAGCCGTTCATAAAAATTATGTTTAACTATGGTAGCGATGGCTGCGACGGAAAGAAAAAAACCGCGAGTGTTGAGAGGAAATCGGTGCCGATGGCTGCGACGAAGAAAAAACCGCGATCTGCGGTGATTTTAAGGGCAAATCTCCATTAATATACTATGGTATTGAAGAGAAAATTATTAACACAAGGGTAAAGAATGTTTAATTTTTAAATTTATTAACAGAATATTCTCTTTTCTTTCCAAACTGGATTGCTAACTGAGTTTAACTCAAGTGTGTTGGTTGTAGCTTTTAATGTTTAATGGTGTGGTGTAGGCGTAATTAAACCAAGAATGATGGTAGATGCGTAAATAAAGATGTTTAATGTGGCATGTACGTAATTATCCCTTTATTTTATGTCAAGGCTTGATATATCCTCTCTGCATAGCGTTAAGAGTCACTGACACTTGCATTTATAAAATGATTAAAACTTCGTGAGATATTTTTATGTCTTTTCGTGTCGTTACAGTTTCATGATAAGCAGGATTAAGATAATTAGTCATATCTACGAATTCTTCTTAGACACCTTCTAGTCAACAATTTAACAGGCTTCTTGAGCGAGATACTACATCATTGACAAAAACTTCTCATATGGTACTAGTGTTGCCGGTCGCGTACTAAAAGTTTGTTCAATTTCATTATTTTATTTATGGCTGGCATGGAGGCTACCACTACCTAATCGTTTTTTGCAGGAATAAATGTCAGACATGACAGACTGTACGTACCTGTTATATCCTCTCCTGTCATGTAATATTCAGATTTTTAATTTAAAATTTAATTAAAATATTTAGTTAAATATTATGTTAAGTATATTAAAGAAAAAAATATTAAGTTAAATAATGTTATAAATATTTTAATAATATTGTATAACTTAAAGTAAGATTTAAAATATATTAAAAATGAGTTAAGTTTTATATAAGAAAAATTGATTTAAAATAATAATTTGGAAAAGAGTGAAATTATGGGACTAAAATGAAATTGTTCCTTTGGATAAGATGATTTATATTGTAGTGTTGATTTATTATGGTGTAAAATATTATTCAGTATTTGAGTTTAGGAGATTTATAAGAATATCATATTATATATAATATATATATATATATTATATATAAGAGTTAAATTTAGTTAAAAAGAAATAAATTTTAATTTATTTGTATTTTTATTTTTCGGGACGTATGTGTGAAAATAGATTATCAGATAATCAAGAGGTAGGGGAAACCAACTTTAAATGATTTGTTTGTTGATTACTAGAAATAGATTGTATTGTTTATTTATGTTGATATGTTCATATTTTTTATTATTATTGTTCTGCTGTTGATATATTATTGTTCTGCTAATTAATCTAGTTTGTAATGTTATTGCTATTTATTTATTGATATGGTAAATTAATGGATGGTATATTGAATTAACATAAATAATATTTATTATTAATTTTGATATAAATAATTACCATGAGAATGAACTGTTGTTCTGTGAGATGATGTTGTATGACTGAGCTTATATATCGAGAACTGATGAGGGCGGAAAGTTGTCTGCAGTGAGTTGATCCGATAAGGGCGAAGAGTGTTCGCCGGGTGATATCCCAAGAAAAAAGAATTACTGGTGCAAAGAGCGGCTCTTGACAGGCTTTTATAATGATAAAGTAGCAGGATCTTCTGTCAGACTTCTAGGTAAAAAAGGTATGAGAATGACAGTTCCACATCAGAATACAGAATAATAATTAATTATTAAGACAAAAAGAGATTATATTTTATGTACTATGCTGACATATTATGATATTCTTATTTTCTACGTGATAAATATTACGGTATAAAGATATACATATTTCTATTTAGCTGTATTACACAACATGTTGTAATGTTACTTGATTTCATGTGAAGTTGGTAAAAGCTGGGTTCAGAAGAACCCATCCCTATTCATTTTTCAGGTACACTTTAGACTACACTTGGGATAGGTGTAAGAACGATCTTCTTAAAAGATAATTTTGATTGAATAATAAAATTAGTTTATTTTTTTTATGGTTATTAATAAAATGTTTTGAAAGTTGAATTGTGTATTTAGTATTAAAAGATGTATTAGGATCACCGCCGATTCAGGTAGTTGATCCGGTGCCTAATCCATGTATTAGCTGGTCAGGAAGTGATATATAAATAAGAGAGAGAAGAAACTCTCTGGGGGCAGGCCGAGCTGCCTCTCGCTCTCCTTCTCTCTTGTACTCATTCTTTTATTCGATTTCTATTTAGAGACTCTCAAGCTTTATAAGAGAAGATATTCGATTAGTGGATTTAAATCGCCTAGACGACGTCGTGGTTTTTCCCCCGGATACTCGAGTTTTTAAGTAAAAATTATCATTTTATTTTATTCTATTTCGACATATTTTTTGCATCAACATATACATATTAGATAAACTATAATTATGATATTCACTGAGTTGTGTAAATGAACAAGGAATCACTGCTATAAATATATGGATTGTGCCATTAACTGTATAAAAGTTCTGTTGCATTCCTCTAGTAGTACTGTAATTATCTAATTAGCATGTTCCTCTCAACTCAAAAGAGGAGTTAACTAATTGAGGTAATAGAAATATGGAGGTGAAGTGATGCGGACATCATAGCATTGAAATATTTAGACGAGGTCGGAGGGACCAGTTCAAAATTGACTCAATTTAATTAACCCGTTTTGGTGGAGATTTTAATGCTTGTCCATCAAAATATCAATAATAATTTTTACTATGGGCATTTATTTTCAACATTCAACTTCAATCCAGAAAGCTTTAGAGGAGACAAATCCACCATCAAGCTATTTATTTTTGCTTCAACTTCCATCATTTTAGTCTATCAATATTGAAATTTTTATAATATATATTTTTTTAAATTCTTAGCAATCCAAAGAAACTTGAATCAAGCAAGAATTTGGGATACGATCTGATATGATTCATATTATTAATAGGTCAAAAATTATATATTTTTATTTTGAGTAATTTTTAGGCTTTTTGTACGTAAGTTCTACAAATTATTGTAATAAGAGTTTTTAGTGTAACTGAAATTATGTAGAGTTTTTTCTTTCATGTTTGTGTGCATAAAATTATAGCAAGAGCTGCATCATCATCGACATATAGTTATTAACTGAAATAAAATTTTCTTTACATGAAACGTGTTAGGCATGGAGACTCTTATGCCTTATTTGGTTCGAGGCGAGCTTTTTATCCAACACAAATTTCAACTATAAAAATTAACTTTATTTCACATCCAACACAAATACGAATATTAGAATTGAAAGTATTTCACATTTTACACACTTTCTAATAGTAAAATAAATTTTTCTCCCATTAAATTTAAAAAATAATTTTTTTTAATCATTCTACACAGACTCTAATATAAAAAAAATATTATTTCACTTCACATATTTAACCATTTTCAATAAAAATGTCAACTTTATTTCACATTCTAGATCAAAATATTCAAATCGAGTATTTTGATTTAGGATGTGAAATAAAGTTAATATTTTTATTAAATATTATTGAGTATGTGAAGTAAAATAATATTTTTTTATATTAGAATTTGTGTAGAATAATTTAAAAAATTTATTTACTATTATTATTATTATTATTATTATTTTTAAACTAGTATCATTTTGATCCTAATTTTAGTTCTCGCGCCAAATTATTTTAACATTTTTACGATATTGAATAAAGTTACTTTTGGCCTATTCATCCTAATTATTTAAGGTGTTAACCTACAAATTATTTAAGTGACACTCGTTATTCTCAATAATCTCAATTCTATACCACATAATTTTATTTTGGGTAAATTGCACAGGAGCTTCTGAGATTAAAATGATATTGCAAATAAGTTCTACATTTTGAAAAGCCTGAATTTGAGTCTCTAAGTTTGTGTTTGCGCTGTCATTTAGTCCCTTAGTTTAAATATCATTTTTTCGGATGGTTCAATTAGAGAATAACTATTAAATTTGATTGTTAGCTGTATTTATATGGACCAAAATGTCATTATAACTCATATTTAATGATTTCTCCGCATTTTTTATCAACCCCAGATTCAGGGCTTCCCATCAAAGAGCAATTTCTTCATTCCAAGTTTTTTTTGATTAAAGTAAGGATAATAATATATTCAATATTTTGTTAACTTAAACATATTTTAGTGTATATTTATAAGATTATAAAATTATTAGTTAAAAGATAACATCTAGATATCATAATATTTAGGAGGCATTTGGTTCGATGTTATCTTGGTGTTATGTTGTATAATCTAAATATCATAACATATAAATGTCTTCTTTTAACTAATAATTTTATAATCTAATAGAAGATTCTTTTTTAGATGTCATTAAACCAAATAATTATTTTCTCTAAATAACATAACATAACATTAAGATAACATTGAACGAAACGCCTCCTTAAATTACATAACATAATACAAAGATAACAACTAACCAAACCATTGATGATAATATTTATTTTGGTTGACTAAATCGAAAAGCCTTTTCGTTAACTGTTTAAACCTGGTCTAAAAATTAGATTAAAGGGGCGTTTGATTTAATATTATCTTGGTACTATATTATATTATATAAAAAAATAATTATTTACCTTAATGATATATATAAATAATTTTTTATAAAATTATAGAATTATTAATTAAAAAATAATATTTAGATTATATGACATAACACCAAGATAATAATAAATCAAATGTGTTTTAAATTTTTTTAATAAATAGATACGGTACGCACTTCACATCTCATAATCCATTAAGTTTAGATCGAATATAAAAAAGAAATTGGTAAATAAATGAGTAAATTAGAAAAAAATTGAAAATATGTAATACATGCATTTTATTGATCATTAATTAAATATGACAAATAGGTTACAATATGTGATGGACCGAGAAGTACAATAGGCTGGCAGATGAACTGTGAGCTTGTTTGTTTGTGAGGTTTAAATTTAACAAAGTTAAAATTAAACTTAGATAGAATTATTTTTTTATTGAAGGTTGTGAATAATGTGAAATAAAGTTAGTTATTATGTTTGAATATATGAGGGATGTGATATAAAGTTAGTTATTATGTTGGGATATGTAAGAGATGCGATATAAGTTAGTTATTATTTTAGTAATATGTGTAGGATGTGAAATAAAGTTATTTTTTAGTATTAAAATTTATATGTGATGTAATGTGTCTATTTAAAATTAAATCAGGTTAACTTTAAACCCCAAAACAAATAGGGGCCAATAGTCAGAAAGGCACTAGAGTCAAGGTATTGTGTTTATGTTTTTGAAGTTGAAATGTATAGTATCATTACTTTAGTATTTCCATATATGAAATAGATTACTTCTAAGAAGAGGGCACAAAAGATATCATTCAAGCGCAATACACAAGCCAATAATAGTTTTTAAGCCCTGTTTGGCGTGAGGACCAAAACAGGACCAAAATGGTACTAATTTAAATAATAATAATAATAATAAATAATTTTTTTAAATCATTCTACACAAATTCAAATATAAAAAACTATTATTTTACTTTATATACTCAATAATTTAAAATAAAAATATCAATTTTATTTCACATTCTAAACCAAAATATTCAAATTCAGTATTTTGATCTAAGATGTGAAATAAAATTTATATTTTTATTAAAAATTATTGAGTATGCGAAGTAAAATATTATTTTTTATATTAAAATTTGTATAGAATAATTAAAATAATTTATTTATTATTATTATTATTTTTTAAATTAGTACTATTTTGATCCTGTTTTGGTCCTCGCGCCAAACAGGGCCAGTCTCTTGGGAAGAGGGCAACATGTAGAAGCAGGTCATCCAAGCCAGGAATCAAATGTTAATTAGCATTATCAAGCTGGAGCAAAAGAAAATGCTTAGTACATTGAATATGATCTGCTATATATTATTTTTGGTCTTGTAATTAAACTGCTCAGTACTGTGTGTTTGGGTGATCCATACTGTATTTGAAGCACTTCAAACAATATGTTTTTTTGTAGAAGTGCTGTTTTTTTTTTTGTATAATTGATAGCTATAGTTTGATCTGAATGAATCTTTATGTGTAATTTTTTGGGTAATGAGTTATGTGCAAATGTTAAAAGTAGAGTTTGCTGGAAATTTATGCAATTTTATGTAATTTTATTATCCAGTTCAATTCACTAATTGTATGTGTTCTATTAAAGAGAAAATGTGCGTACTGGCATTGACTTCAACAAATTATTTTAGCTTGACATTCAGAATTGGCAGTTTTGTCTCTTCGAAGACATCCGATAAAATTGGAAAGATACAGAAAAGATTTAGATCTAGCAGTTTCTGATTAGCTTTTGATACCATCATCTAGCTAAGAGCTGTTACCTTGAAATAACTCCGTTTTCATAAAATTTGCGTTTTTCATAAGTTATAATAATCTCAAAGTAAAACAAACTGCCATTAACACTTGCAACTCTAAGCTCTGTTTGGTAATAAGAAAAAAAATAAGATTTTATTAGAATTTTTAGCTATTTTGAAAAATGTGTATGATGTGAAATAAAGTAAGTTGGTTATATTAAAAATTGTGTAGGATATGAAATAAAGTTGATTGATTTATTGAGAATTGTGTTGGATGTGAAATAAAGTGATTGTTTAATGTTAAAATTTATGTGAGATGAGATATAAAATAATTTTTTAAATTTTTTTAAAATAAATTTAAGTTTTTGGTCATAACTAATTTTAGCTATGATTTTTAGCCCATTGCCAAACAGGGCCTAAGGACATAAACAAGCAAAAATCTAGTGCCCTATAATAATTGAGGGATCTGTTGCATATACTGTAAAATAAGAGGAACCCGGTTGCGATTTATCCTAAAATTTATATGAGTTTGATAAAATTTTATTGTTATTATTATTATTATTACCTTTAAAATCATACAACTAGGCAGGCCGATAGTAAGATATCACACTTCCCGTGAATAACCACTTCCATCCAGTCGTGACGCCCGTGCCCTCGAATTAGGTGGACGCGAGCGCTGCAGTGACGAAACGATTACGATCCCTGCAACGCTCCTCTCCTCTGCTCCTCTCCGCTGCCCTAGGGTTCGCTTCCTCGCTGCTGTGATCGTTGGAGGTGCGCTTCCGCCTAATATCTCAGTTCTATCGTTGCTTTCTGCTACTAGCGTTTTGCTTGATTCGGGGATCTAACATTTACGCTACCGAATTCTTTTGTGGACGATACCTGCCCACAGGGTTCCAGTGCGTATTGCCTCCTTTTGGATTTTCTAGGCCGTCGTTAGGGTTTGTGGAAGGAGACTGTCATGGTCACCTAGGTTTTTCCAACTTTTTTTTTTTGAGTGCTTGCTTAAGACGAGATTAGCGATTTGGAGCCGATATCTTTCTGTCTAGCTCGAATCCTTATTGCGGACCTGCGGTTTTGGATTTGCAAGATCCTAGGATTTTTGGAATTATTGTTTGTTTTTGTTGCACCTTGATGAATATCACTGCAACTGCTTCTCAAGAACACCAGTAAACATATAGAATATGAAGGTAGAATTCATTAAAGCCAAGAATCACAGAGGGAGAAAAGAAGAAGAAGAAGGGAAGAAGGAAGAGACGAACAGAGACAGAGGAAAGAACGATTTCATTATTCTCTAATCTTTGCGATTACAGAAGAAGGCTTTATAAACTAAGCCTCGCTACACAGATCGCTATACAAGGTATTATTTATTATTACACAAATAGCAGATTATTCTGCAACAGTTTTTTGGTCGTTTTTTGCGTATTTTTTCGTTTAAATTGGGAGATTCGTAGTTGGCTTCTTCTAGCTGTTTCAAATTGTTGTTTACCCGCGTCTGGAATCCTTATACAGGCTGGAGCCTGGTATTCCTGGATGATCCCGTTGGCTAGCCAAATGGGTTGATTATGCCCTGTTAATCCCTTGGGTTACCTTATCTCTGAGGGGGATGGCAAGCTACTCATGTACGACAACCTTTCTCCACTTCCTCTCTGCTTCTCGTCCCCCGGGGTCCTCTGGTCACTCTTCTTCGTTTTGATGTTTCTTCGTTCCCCCGCATTCTTCTTTAGATGTCATACCTTAGCCTAACATAGCCTGCCAGTTATCCTCCCCTTCTCAGATGCTTTTATTCCCTGCAGGTTTTTGTCTTATTCTCGCTTCCTTCAAATTATAGCTTTGTTTTCTTAAAAGTGGTGTTATTTGGGTGGCTATTCTTTTTGAGATTGGTTTGGATGGTAGAAATTAGAATGAACAGTTCCTGCTTTGTTGTATTATTTTGCTTCTGCATTTATTTTATTGGAAATTAATATGTGGATACCTCCACCCCAATGTTAAATTGAAATCAGATACGACTCTTTTTGCCTTTTTTTGATACTAGGTAGTACATGGCTTCTTCTGATGATGAAGAAGTAGCACTACATTCTGTCACAAACTATCATTTTGTGGACAAAGATGATACTCCTATTTCATTTTTGGTTTTACCGATCTTGTTGGATGAGGGTGAGAAAATAGAAGCCCCCGTAGAACAGGTTTCTGTGCGTGGCATCACCGATGGAGGTCTTCAGCCAGTTTATAAAGAGGTGATTGCATGGAAGCTGCGATTGGATGGTGATGGCCCAGTAGCCTCTGTGCTCTCCAAGGACAACATATGGATAAAGCTTGAAAAGCCAAAGAAGAGCTACGAGGAGTGCATCAGGACAACATTGATCACCATGCATGTGCTTCATTTCTCAAAGAGAAACCCAGAAGCATCTATGAGGAGCTTTAGGGAACATTTGCAACAAGTATTAAGGTTCTATTTGTTTCATTTCATTTTCATCTATTGTCAAATATGAATATTGTTTCCCGGAATTCAGGTGCTGTGTTGAAATCTGCAGCTTCTTGGATGATGCTCCTAGTCAGGATGATTTCAAGGACCATATTCAACTGATTAAGATGTTTATAGAGAGAGATGAGATCTTATCCAAGTCTCAGGTCTGCTCTCTCTACCTCCCTCTGTAAATATGTAAATATTGGTTAGTATAGATGTTACCTCTTATCATCTAATAAATAAAGTTTTCTCTGTGTGATATTAATATGTTGATCCAAAAATGACTTTCTTTATGCTAAGTAACCTTATATGATGCCATATCCTGAATGCCGTAGGGATCTTTATGTTTTACTAAGCATATTTAGAACCTTGGACAGAGTATGTTATGTAAAAGCTATATAAAACTTCATGCTACCTTTTTCTTGGGTTAGACTAACTGTTTATTTGCTGTTGGAGTAGCTGTTCGCACCACAAGTATCATTGTTGCAGAGTGATGGTTTCTGAATCTTTGTTTTTGAGCTGTTGTTTAGTTGCTTGCTGCTTTAGAACTAAATAAATAGGTTATGTAATTCACACACACCACATACACAGAGACATATATATATGTATGTATATATATATGTGTGTATGTATGTATGTATATGATCTATATGGCATTCATAGAGAATCTATTTTCATTTTATGATATTCCCGAACCACTTTGATGTGGGACAGATGGAAATAATGTATGAAATTTTAAATCAACAGAATTTAAATGTCATATTATTAAATTAAGCACAAATATTTTTTAAATATTTATTATATGGTAACTAAGATTTTTAAATACCACAAATAAAATTATTTTAAAATTAAAATTAAATTGGATTGTTGATATTAGATTGAGGCTTTTTAAAATGATTCTCACATAAGGCTAACATTACCATTTCTTTCATTGGACTGTCGATCCATTAACCTGGATTTAGGCTCTTAGAAAATCCAAATTCTATTTCATTAATCATCAACTAGTTTTTTTATTAAAAAAAAATCAACTAGTTCCAATATATAATAGTAGGCGGCCCTTTTATATGGATGCCTTATCACATAGAAATAAGGTAATAAAAATAAATGCAAGATATAAAATACCAATCACATATTTGTACAAATATAGAAAGCATTAAATCAAAAAATGTGGTGAATATTCATCTTCCAAATCTGCCAAAATCAAATTAAATGTGAATTTCTAATCAACATCAATAAATATTGAAAAATTTCAATTGTCTTCACCACACTTAAATATATATCATAGATCTGTTTTATTTTATTTTATTTTAATCATATACCAGTTTTAATTATATTGCTGTTTATGGTATATATGAGGTACCGTTTTATATTTATAAAGCTTATTTTCGTCTTTAATATCAGTTTCGTATTATTTATTCTTTTATTTATAGTATTAAGTTATGCTATTATTATTTTCTTGGTTAATTTTTTTTAGAAAATAGTCTTTTGGTTATTATGGAAATTTTAGTCCATTTTTCCTTTTTTTAACACATTTTTTTAATCCCTTGATTATGTTTTTTGAACAGCTTGAATCATTTATTATTTTGGTGTAAAAATATTGCATAAACATGTTCATCGTTTTTTATTTTATTTATGAAAACTATTAAAATTTCAGGTGTGATACCTCTTTCATAATTGGTAGATAGAGTTGCATTTGGTGATGCAGAGCTTACATAATTAGTTCTCTACAGATATTTATTGTTTTCTATGGTTTACAATTTTTATGTTTTTTTCCCGTTTATCATAATTATCTAAGGAAAGGAATGTGTGGTATTCTGAGTAATAATGTGCATCATTATCAAACTAAGCTTTTAATGTCCCTTTTCCTTTCATTCACAAGTCTTGTTAGTCTACTGAGCAGAATAATTGAATTATGAGCCAATGACTAGTTCTTTGGATCTCCCTCTACTCTGCCAAGACCTAAGACAACTTTAATTTGTTTGTGTTGGTGTGCGAAACTCAGATATTTTGTGTCCTGAATTTTTGAGGAATGGCTAATTTGCTCTGTTCACTTTCTTTTTTTGAGATTGTAATTTTTTTAGTTATATCATAACTTGTCCGCAATTCACAAACTATCTTGAAAAGGATCACTTGTTATTTTTGTGTCCATGATCTTTTGTTTAATGTTAATTAAGTTTTGAGCATTGTGAGCTTGCATGTATAACAATGGTAAGGATCTCTTTTCTTTTTTCTCTTCTCAGTGATGGTGATCGAAACTTATGTATGCTGATATAGCAGAGATTGAGCTTGTTGTCTAACATATGTGAAACCACCCTTATAACAGCCAAATATATAAATACGTGAGGCTTTGCTTTATGCTTTCTGATACAAAATTTTCTTTATCTTGGCCTTTTACTCTTTAATGCATTCCATCTCACTTGCAATGCCCTTTTTCTTCAATACTGTATCTACAGAACAATGATATTAAATATTCGTTTGAACAGATTTTACTGGCTTTTGCAAAGAATCCAGAAAAAGCTTTTTGTGAGGTTAGATTTTACTCTTTCTGTTTTTTTACATCTGAATGATGTTCTTACTTGCTAAAAGCACATAGTTCTGGCACATGAAAGATATCTGATCCATTATTTTTAATTTAACAGGATTTAAAAAGTGATTTAGGAGAAAAACCTTTTATAGTTGACGATGATGTGGAGGAGGTGACTGGTATTGATGATGGAGATGAATCTGAAGAGGATTCGGGTTTATTTGATTCTGTGTGCGCCATTTGTGATAATGGTGGTGAATTGCTTTGGTATGTTAACTTTTATGTTCTCTGCATCAATTCATCTTATTTAACAGAAAGATTGATCATGATTGCGTCCTTATATTTCTTCTTTAATGTGTTTTGGTTGTTAGGTGTTTGAAAATTTTTTACGTAGGTTCTGAATTATTTAAATCCACTTGTTATCCTTTCCCTTTTGTTTTGGGTAGGCATAGAACATCCATAATCGTTTATATCATGGTCTTATGGGGACATGACAATTAAGGTTGATTTTATTTTTTATTTTTTCGATTTTGAGCTAGTTGTCTGCTTGGACTTTCCAAGCATTTTTCTGTTTCACATAATAAGTGAGGACCTTCTCCAAAGCACTCAGGGTATGCTTTGCAACATTAATTAGTATTCTGGGTTCTTTGTTTTCACTTTTATTTGTTTTATGATAGTTCTAAAAAACAATTTAAATTCATTTGCCAGTCCCAAACTTGAATAAATGAGGTTTGTAGGTTGCCTTTTTATGTCTTCAAGCTGCATCCATTTTTGACCTGCAGCCTGTTTTGAGTTTCGAAGAACTTTTCTGAGAACGTTTCCTCAAGGAGCTTGGTGTGTGCCTTGCAACAATAATGTATGCAGTATGCTTTACAGTTTTGAATTACGGAAGTGCTTTGACATAGTCATGTATTACCTTTGAAATCAATACAACATTTTGAAATTGTGGGCCTGCCAATTTACATATCCTCTGGCAATTTATGTTTTAGGTCAACCCATTAGGTTAAACAGGTTGACCAAGTCCCCAAAAAACATTGGATGAGTAATGAAGAACAAAGAACACTGTTTGTATTGATTTGGACCAACGTTGGCAGTCAAATTAACTCACCTCATGTGCTCATCTTTTTTTTTTATGCGGATGTAGGTTTGAATAAAAAAGTGACAAAGATCAATTACTCAAATAAAATGAAAACATGTATTATTTTGATTGGGGGAGTGGTGCGGGACCTCTGATTAGAGTGGCAATGACTCAACTCCATCGTTCTTTAAAAATCAAACTGGACTGGATGGTTTAACTGGTCTAACTATGAACTAGCTGTTAAAATGGTCCAGTTTCTAAAAACCCCGGTTGACAATTGAGTGGGACGATCGAGTTCTGGTGGTGTGATGTTCCAGGTGTTTGGGGGGTATATCATGGGTAAACTTAGATCAAACTTGATTTACATCCAAGATATGCATTTTAACCTTAACAAAGATTTTTTAATGGGACTTAAAACTGTGGTAACATAAGCCTCTTATTTGTATTACTTCTGAGTTTGTAATTGGCACGATTTGGTGCTTCATGTGTAAATAAATGAGATATATGTGCCGTTCTTGTATATAAAGCCCCAGAGAAGGTTGTGAAGGGCCTTATCAAAAGTAGCCACAAATGTAATGTTTTAAGAGTTTGACACCATGGACCAAACTGTAGTTTGGTCAAGAAACTCTGACCTCTCATGCAGTTTAACCTACTAAAAAACATGTATACCTGTTAAACTTTTGATTTTGCGCTGGTGTAACTCCTGTTTTATGTGTTCTTCGTGCTTGTGTGACAGTTTCTGTTGCCAATGATGCCTAGAGGGCTAAACAGCTGATTCTATTCTTATATAAGTTTCACCTCTGTTGTTGGCCAACTTAGCTATTTCATTACAGGTTGCCAAGTCTCTAAAAAAATATTCATGTGGAAGTTCACAAAACATTACAGGGTGTCATACTATTTAAGATTGGCATACTGTCCTTGTTTGATTAATTATTCTGCTTTTTTCATATGCTGAAGTGTTACTATTTTGTTTTTGAAAAGTGAAGTGTTAGTATTTTGTAATCTGGCACCTCTGCTTATTTCAGTACCCTCAAAATTCATTTTCATTCATTTGTCTTTGATCTTGGTCTGAGAACTTTGTATGCATATGATGTTATGGGCTTGTTTGGTTGGAGGATGAATTTGGGTAAGGAAAGAGAAAATAATTTATTTTATAGAGTTGATGGGAAAGAAAT
>KZ451885.1:3676424-3732053 GCA_002786265.1 Apostasia shenzhenica | reverse complement strand
TATGAACAACTTAATCCTTTCAATCATGCTTTGTGGGTTTTGTACATTCTTTTGGTTGGGCGGTTGAGCTTATTCATCATGATCCTAATGCCAGCGTGAAGGACAGATTTGAGGTCCTTCCATGCAACTAAACGAATGCAGCAAGTGAAGATTCAGATTGGCAATCTACCCAGGTTTACCACTGTCTCAAGTTAAGGTACCTGTTACTCTTGTAATGCCAAATTCCAATGCTTATGATATTTTAATGTTGTCATTCAATATGCCAAAATATTTACTTAAAAGCTGGCTATGTAGGCTATGCAAAGCTTTTTTGCAAACTGCCAGCTTAAGCAACATCAGTGTTTTGCCTGTTGCGGAAGCTGGGTTCATCCTGATAAATCTGCAAAATCCTGAGTTTTATTTATCTTGAAACTTCCTCTGTGATTTCTCTATTTTTATGCTCCTTGAAGTTTGCATTTATTATTGAATTACAGTAATTGTATTAGTTCTTCAATGTCATTTGGCATGCAGTTGACAGAGTCATTTTTAAGGGCTTATGTAGGATGTGAAATAAAGTTGATTTTAAGGTTGGAATTTGTGTTGGATGTGAAATAAAGTTGATTTTTAAGGTTGGAATTTGTGTTGGATGTGAAATAAAGTTATTAAAATTTATAATAAATTAAAAATATTATTATTATATTTTTTTGCTCTTTTTTGGGCTCATGCCAAACAAGGCCTATATATGAAACTTTAATCCTTTCAATACATGCTTTGTGGGTTTTGTACATTTTTTGGTTGGGGGTTGAGCTTTTCATCATGATCCTAATGCAGCTGTGAAGGAAGATGTTTGAGGTCCTTCCATGCAACTAAAGAAGCAGGTGAAGATTCAGATTGTGCATCACTCGGTCTTACCATGTCTCAAGTTGAGGTATTTACTCTTGTAATTGCAATTCCATATGTTGTGATATTTTAATGTTGTCATTCAATATGCAAAATATTTACTAAAGCTGGGCTATGTAGGCTATGCAAAGCTTTTTTTGCAAGAACTGCCAGCTTAAGCAACATCAGTGTTTTGCCTGTGGGAAGCTGGGTTCATCTGATAAATCTGCAAATCCTGAGGTTTTATTTATCTTGAAACTTCTTCTGTGATTATTCTCTATTTTGCTCCTTGAAGTTTGCTAGTTATTATTGCAATTTACAGGTAATTTGTTATTAGTTCTTCAAGGTCATTTGCATGCATTGACAAGTCATTTTTAAGGTGCTTATGTGTGCATTTCAGTGTTTGCATGTAGTGGTGCTATAAAAGAAGCGTTGTCAAGCTTGTGGTAAATATTCTAATATATTATGATTCTATTGCCTGACGATTTACCAGCTGGATTCTATTCATCAGACATGGAGCCTATGTTGTGTCTATACTCTATAGGTGCCTTCTTAGGAGCTATAGATTTCTTTGTTTGAGTACCTGATGTGGGATGAAAACACAGTGAGTATGCAATGTAGAGTTCGACCAATTAATAAACAAGTTATCACAAATAAAGAACAAGTTCTTTTACACTGAATTTGTGATAATTGAGAAATTAAAATGCCACAAAAGAAGACATTATAGTTCATTTAAAATGGATTGCTGGTTAATAAGATTTCGCCAAATTAGATTAGGACTTAATGAAAGTCATACTCGGGATTAAATGAGATAAAATTCTCCCACAATGCTAATTATCTCTCAAATTACATATCAAATCAGGTCACCAAGATAAGTAAATAAACAATCAAGTTGAACGTAGGTTCTTACTCGAACCATATAATAATTAGGGTAAATTGCATTAGGGTGCTTGAGGTTGAGGACTCATTGCACATTGGTCCCAAATTTTTTAATCTCATAGCTTCAGCCATGGGGTGGAGTTTGATGTTGCTTGGTCCTTAAGGTTGAATCACACAATTTTAGTAGGATATTTCAGATGGAAATCTTCAAAATCACCTCAAATGACATTTTTTTTGACCAAATTACTTATATTCTTTTTCTCTTTTACCGGTGCTTGACCTCTACATGGAGTTTCCTTCCCGTTCCTCCCCACAAGGGGGGGTTTGGGTGGTAAGGGAGGGAATAATGATGGAAGAAAGGAAGGCATTCCAGGCACATGTGGTGGGACACGAATGCAAAGGCTGCGATTAAGAGGGGTGAATGCGGAAGAGGGGAAGGTGTGCTAGGCACGTGATGTAGGACGAATGTGGAAATAGTAGAAGCACGGATGGGATAAAAGGATTAGGCTATTATGTCATCCAAAAGGTCGAGTATTATGGCTAGAGTTAGGGTTCTGTCTCGCAGCGGGAGAGGAAGATGTGGAGGCAATAGAGGCGAGCAATATCGTGGAGGTTGGTGTTCTTCACGATGAGGGGGGAGGGAGAGAAGGGATGAGGATAAAATTGGAAAATTAATAGCTTCGTTCATGATCATTCCTAGTGGAAAGCAAAATGTTTAGTTGGAAGACTAAATTTACAAACTTATGCTAGGACCTGCTTGCAATTCCCCCACCTTATTTTTACCCTAAAAGGATCCTATTCTTGGAGAAGTTAAACTTGGCCATGTGGATCACATGATTGAGTAGTATAGGTGAGGAAGAGGGGAAGACTGGCGGATTGGATTGGCGCTTGTTGAGTTGGGAGTGGTCGGCTACTAGCCTGCTACTATGTTTGAGAGGAAGGTTCTTGGATTCTTGTGAACCCCGTGTTGGGCTTCACGTGAATTGCAATAGGGGGGACCTGTTCAAGTGACCAGGAGGAAGATGTTGGCAAATACCTTAATTTTTGGTATCCAGGGATTGTATAGAGGTGTTAATCTCACTTTAAAAACCAAACAGATGCTGTAGGATTAAACGTTCAAATAATATAGAGCAAAGTACAAACTTGACTATTTCAAATTGATATAAGAAGCTCGATAAATAAAATTGACTCAAATAAAATTTCCGCCAATCAATTAACATGGTCATCATGCAATCCCCATAATTGTATCCAATGAAAGAGGGTGTATAGGACCATAATTGACGGAACCTTAACAGGATCCTACCGGTTCCATCAATGTTTTGATATTGCGTCATGTAGCCCTCATTTTTTGGCATTCTATTTAAGATATCATGTGTCCTGATGCACTCTACTCTACATTGAACATTTCCTTTTTTTGGAAATGTATTCTGCACTTTGCTTCATTTTACAAGGAATGTATTATGTTTCTTTGCTAGATAATATGCCAAGGGAGCCTTAGTAAACACGTTTAATGGGAGTATTTATGAACAGAATTTTTCTTGATCTAACTAATTGGTGTAAGCCAAAAAAGCGATATGTTTATGTTTCTTATTCTGGATGATTTAAGACATCTAATTACTAATCGGATGTTAAAATTATATTAGGGTAAAGATCTCCATGATTTCAGTAGTCATATAGCTTTTAAGAAAAACCATTTTGACATGCAATCTACATGTTGTTGATATATGTAATAAAGTGAGCATGGTGGGGGAAATAATATGTTAATTAAATGGTTTTGTAGGCAGTTATGTTTTTAGAGTTTAAAAAAAGCCAATGAGATATATATATTTTTTGTTTTTTTCATTTTGATGATTGTACAATTTGGTTACTGATTAGCTAGCTTCGTTTGGTTGGAATATGTTTTAGGGATATTTGAAGTTTTTTGAGATGGAGAGAGAAAATTATTTTAATGTTTTGATGTAAAGTAAAGTTATTTTATTATTGAGGATTGTGTTGGATATGAAATAAAGTCGATTTGTTTTATTAAAATATGTGTTTGATGTGAAATAAAGTTATTTTTTAAGGTTGAGGTTAGTGTAGAATATGAAATAAAGTTGATTTTTAATATTTAAAAATTGTCTATGATGTGAAATAAATATAAAATATTGATAGAAATATTTCTTGAAGAGTTTTCGAGGTTTTAAAGCCCCAATAGAATGGGGCCATAGGGTTAACCCAGGTTAAAATTAACGTGGGCAAATAAGATTAGGGCAGATATTTGCATAGTATTCACAGTGACATGCTATAGTATTCATAGTGACATGCTATAGTATTCATAGTGACATGCTATAGTATTCATAGTGACATGCTATTGTATTCAGTGACATGCTATATACATAGCTGTAAGCAAAATTTCAATTGCAATCCATTGTTTAGAGGAAAGATTGTGTGGGAGGATGAGAAATAATTCAGCTCGTGATATATTTGGTGTTTTCTAAATTCTAATTGTAACCATCAGTTTTTAACTTCTCGCTGTGTTCATTTTTGAACTAATTGCATATTTTACTGAGGTCTGAGCATGACCTGGTGCCTTGAACTTTATGAATATGTTTTGAACTACGTTCGGCATTTGTTGGACCATCTTGAATGGCTTAGGAACCTTGTTGAAACTTAGCCTAAGAGGATGGCTGTTTTGTTTTTTCTGATTTGCATATGGTATAATTTCCTACGGCAGTTGGCATTAGTGACTGATGAATGGGACTTGCCATTAAGGTTGAAATGTGGACACTAGGTTTCACCCTTTCATATGTCAATTATAGCCATCAGCATACTGTGGTTTTTTACCCTTATTAATGTCGATGTCTTGATGAAGCTTATTGAACTTGCTCTCTGCATATATGATGCATGTATGACACTGTACAGCACATTTGTGGGAAATGAATGAAAACCTTGTTCCCGGCATTACATTTTGTCTTTGTATGTTGGTCCAGTTGGCATCTTCCACTGAAGTGTTATGCTATGTCTTTAGCATATCTGTTGAATTTTTTTCAGGTATTCTCTTGTGTTTCAGCTACTTGCGGTCACTTCTACCATCCAAAATGTGTTGCTGGCTTGTTGTTTCCTGATAATAAAACAGAAGCAGCTGAACTGGAGAAAAAGATTGTAGCTGGAGAGTCGTTTACTTGCCCAGTCCACAGATGTTTTATATGTAAGCAAGTTGAAAACAAAGAGGTTGAGGAGCTGCAGTTTGCCATGTGCAGAAGATGCCCAAAAGCATACCACAGGAAATGTCTGCCTAGGTAATTGGAAAAGTTTCAAGGTTTTATTAACACAAATACTGCCTTCTTTATTTAGCTCACTTTGAGATTGAAATATGTAGGAAAATTTCTTTTGAGGATGTAGAGGAAGAAGATGTCATTCAGAGGGCCTGGGAAGGGCTTCTTCCAAACCGCATCTTGATATACTGTCTGTATGTTCTGCATTTTGATATTTATATTCTTGCACGTGTTTGCTTGTGCATTGTCATTATTGTCAAAACTCTGACAAAAGATCCTGATCATTGTTTGAACAGGAAGCATGATATTGATGAAGATCTTGGAACACCGAGTAGAGATCATATTACCTTTCCAGGTGTTCCTGAAAGGATAAAAGAAGCAATCGTGCAAAAAACTAAACCCAAGGATTTGAGAAGAAATTACCTAGTTTCTGATGGTATGCCCTACAATTATGCAAGGCCTCCTAAGAAATCTGAGAAGGTTTCCGTTCCAAAAGATACTTTGTCAAAAGGCAGTGCAACAATTTCTCAGAAAGTTATGGATTCCCAATACAAATTGAAAGCTATTAAGAAAGAAGCAAAGTCTGACTTGATGAGAGATGAATCAAAGGAAGTTTTACAGTCTGGCTTAAGAAAATTAAACAAAGGGATTTCCAATGGTGATAGAGCATTAAAGGATGTGCCAACACAAGGGAAACTTCTCAATACTATTCCAAAGATAGCTCCCGACATAGTGAAAGAGTAAATACTTCCCTTTTGTTCTTTACAGTTTCTATATCTTGATTCTTTGAAGATTCAATTGCTTTTGGTTTTCCATGCTAAATTATATTGATATAAATTGCTGCTAATAGATATAATGCCCATTCTACCGTTAAACTTCTTTTCTTTTCCTTCGTTTACAAGCTGGTTAGTTCTTGCAACTATTGATTTAATCTGGGTTATCTTGTATACAAGTTGCTGATGTATGCTATGTTAGGTCCATCCTGTTGGAATTATTTCACTAGCAACCATACGCTGCTTATGAAATGCAGATGTTATTTCTTTTGCGATATATTTGTTCATATGTCCTCTTGTTGAATTTTGTATCCTCCATTTTTATTTAAGGATGTTTGTTCCTTTGAAAAGCTTACACAGCCAAATTGCATATTGCTATCTTCCTGTGTAGATCAACTACGTGGTGTTGTGCTTCATAAAAAAAAAAATTCCTTGTCGTTGTGATAGGGAGCTTCTTGTTATTGTTAGGCATTGGTACATAGGAAGTGTGTTCGGAAGGGAATATATAAAAAATAATTTATCTTTGCCCACTTTAACCTTTTGTGTATTTTTAGTGGCATGTAAGTCAACGACTAGAGATCAATGAAATGCTTTTCTTGCATAGTTTTTCTTTCCATTTTTTTCCCATACTACTATTTATAGCAATTGCTGGATCCACTGTACTAATAATATTTCACTCATTCCTTTTCTACCCTTAATGACACCTCTCCTTGCTCCCGTCTGCTTGCTCTTTGTGCCCAACTAGCCCTTGACGATCAATATGGCTTTTGTGCATGTGTTTCAACACTTTAATATTAATAACAAGAAGTTCATTTATTTAGGATGCACCCTGCCTTCTTGTGCCTATAAACTTCAGAATTTTAGTTGATATGAAAGAATACACAGTTTCGATGATGGAGGTATAAGTATTGTATAGATGTGATAGTTTTGCATATATTTTGAGTTGCGGAAACTTGGACGTACAGGAAGTATCTAGTTGGATAAAAGCTGAGTGCCTGAAGTGCAAAGTATCTGGAATATTTTTTGTTGAAGATTCAAAACATAAAAAAGATGAGGGTCGTGTCTTGCAGAGTCCAGTTGGAGCTCAATTCGGAAACAATGGGCTAAATCAAGTCAATGAAAGTACAAAATCTTGCTCAAGATGAAAGTATCAGGAAATCACAAAAATTCTCTATAAATCATGATAAACTTTATGGTAAAATCCAGTAAAAATTTAGGCCAATTCAGTCACAAAATTGGCAAAAATTTATATTAAGATTGATCAAATCAATAAATTTCAGAGAGTGAACTTGGAATCAACGTGACTAACTTTAGTTCGCCTCCAAATTAGGTACGAATTAGGCCAATAAGCATGTGGTCAGAATCTACATGAGATCTACCACAATTTAAGGATTTGAGGGTGATTTGGGTATGCTGATTAGCTAAATTGGACACACAACTGAATGATGACTTAATTAACATCTAATTCAACTCGTTGGAAGGGATAATTTGCTCAAAATGACTCCCAAATGTCTGATTGGGTGTTAAATCTGTTGGCCAAATATGTTGCCCCAATTTGAACCAAATTTACCTTCGAGCATGTGCATGCGTATGCACATGCATGGTCCTCGCTTCTTATGCGCAACAGTTGGGTTGTGCATGGCCATACGACAACTCTGTCAACCCATTTGCCATGCATTTTGATCAATGGGAGAATCAACCTTCTCTGTTGCCATTTATTGCAATGATATTTCCCCATGATAGCACTTGCTCGACACTTCAAAAAAAAGGTGACACTTGCTCTGGCAAAACCGCTTGATTTCTTCCTGTGGTGCACAGGCATGGTCCTCGCTTCTTATGCGCAACAGTTGGGTTGTGCATGGCCATACGACAACTCTGTCAACTCATTTGCCATGCATTTTGATCAATGGGAGAATCAACCTTCTCTGTTGCCTTTTATTGCAATGATATTTCCCCATGATAGCACTTGCTCGACATTTCAAAAAAAGAGGTAACACTTGCTCTGGCAAAACCGCTTGATTTCTTCCTGCGGTGCACCATGATAGCGTTGATACTAACTGTAAGCTGCACTATAATGAAGGTGCATAACCTGTGAAGCTTAATTCTCTCTCCTTGCAGCTTAATGGATGCAAAGAGCTCCCTACCTCTAAGTAGGTCCTTACTGTAGTTGATCAGTGAAGACCATTTCAATGCCATAGATTCTTGACATTAATTCCAAAGCTTCCATAGGTTACCTCAAGGCTTTCGCTACTTAGCCCAACGGTGACAATTGATCACTCGTGATCTCCATGCTAAGCCAATTGAGATTGAATTCCATTCCAACGCCTTTAGGTTTTTGTAGATAGGGAGAAGCAATCTACCCTTGAAATCTAGCGACAAACCTATTCTGGGAGTGAAAGCTATGGTGGGCACCTAATTTATAGTAGTATGATCTATGCTAATGACGAAGAGAGGCTTTTTGTCCACCACAGGTGAGATCTCCAGATGCTATGAAGCTATCTATATCATTCCTGGTGTTTCCTGTTGTCATTAGATTGCTGGAGGTTGATAAGAATATTTTCGAGATTCTTCATTTCCTAGTGATAACTCAATTCAATCCTCTTGCCATAGGGTCCAGGTCATTATGCCACCTAAAATTGATTTTGATTGCCTCCAGCCCCAAGGCTGGATGGTAAGTTATAAAGTTTAGGCTGCTAGCGTTCTTATTATATTGTTCCGAGTAGAAGACGATTCGATAAACACGGATTTGGCTGTTGTATCTGCTAACCAGCATTTGCAAGTCAATTGTTTTGCGTTCGGATTGTTATGTTCTACTCTTGGCCCTTCTATTGTAGATATGCTTGATTTGGCTCTTAAGCGTTGGATTATGATCAACTCATCTTGTCCTTCCTTGCAAGCTGTGTGCCAGCCATCTTCATCTTGACGAAAAGAGCAAGAGCTCATATCGACCGGTCTGATCTAATGGAGATCGTGATGATAGGACATCAGTTGTTTGATCCATTTTCATCTCTGAGTGGAAAAACTGCCAATGTATCAGTGTTGTGTCATGTTGCATGGCCATGCAAAGGAGAACTTTCAAATATACACTCTAATTTTGTAAAACTAAAATAGCATTTACATAAATATTTTTTTAAAAAATTTTAAATGGACCAGCAGAAGTTATATGATGTCTTCAAAAACACTAAACATTATTCCTAAGTCCAAGATTATACTAAAATGAACTTCTAGACAAAGAGAATCTAGGGAGAACATTGCTTCTAGTCCTTAGAACTACAAAACTTATGAACTTTGAACAGAACACTGAAATATTGCACTGAGGATTTTGTAAAGGAGATTTTGTGTGTGTCCAGAATTGAACATTAACTTTGCTTGAGCTTTGTATGCGTGGACTTAAAGAACAAGCAGGTCTCGTGGACTTTGGAGAACAAATTAGAAGGATCTTTGATCTCTCCAAAATTTTGAACCTGGACCTTAAAATAAAAGATACAAATGAAATACAAATAGATAATCATAAAAGGGTCCTTGGGACTATAGAGAGCAGAATAGAAGGATCTTTAAAATTTTAAACGATGACCTTAAAATAAAAAGAATAAACAAAATTCAAATAGATAATTACAAAAAGGTCTTTGAAGCAAACAAACCTTGCTTGCAAGCCCTAATATGCCACAAGACATCAAGACTCAAGTTTTTCCAAAATTTAAAGTCAGGATTCCAGTTCAAAGAACATCATTTCTAGTATGAAAAATATATTAAAGCTTATTATTTGTAAGCCCAGCCACACGATATTGTGATGTAGAACTAGAAGAAGAAAGAGAGGTGAGGAGGAAGAAGAGGGAGAAGAGAAAATTTGAATGGAATAATTTAGTTATTTCATCAGACTTTCCTAATACAAAGTCATCAAGGATGTGTATAAAGTTTTTTTGGCCTATATAATAAAAAGAAATATATCAGAATAGTAAAAGAAAATAGCTAAAATGAAATGACATCTTTTCTAAACAAAGTAATCTAAATAATTCCCTCTGTTTATTTTGTATATCCTCAATTTAATTCCTGACTTCCTTGCATTTGGAGTATTTGAATTTGAAATTACGTGAATCAACGGTCATATCTCCATCACAATGGGACTCGATTGCACCAAGGATCTAGAATTTCATAACATTGCACCTTGGTATAAAATTGCAAGAATTTCATAAATTCACAAAACTTTAGAATGTTCCCAAAAATTCAGAGAGATGCTCTCCATGGGTGGTTTTAGATACTATTTCTCGCTTTAAATGCTTATATTTCTCTAGAAGAGTGCGAAGAGCAAAATACACACGGGGACCAATTTTTTGGAGAAGATGTGGGAGCAATTTCATTTGGTTCCTGATGGTGGTCCCATAAAGTTTAAAGATAGAACATTTCAAATCTCTCGTGATGCATATAGTAATTTTCAATGAAAATAAATGAAACCTGGAAAGTTCCAATAACTCATGATCCAGTCAAATGGTTGTTCACACTTGGATCATTTGATTTTGAAACTAATTGAACCTTGATTCAATTGGAGTTCATCTGACTAAGCATCAAATTGTGTTGAACGATCAAATAAGTCAAAGGTATTGTGAACCATGTTCTTTTTCAGGCTTTTTGATGCCTATGCCTTGACACAACAAATGTCTCGTCTCAAATGCCCTAAGGATCCAAGTATGTAGATGACTAAAAACCACAACTTTGAGTTAAATCTTATTCCTATCTTGTGTGATAATGTTAGTTGATGGGAAATCTTAGTTTATCGAATTTGTTTTTGAAATTATCATATTCAAAGACTCAAAATCCTGTCCAACTTGGTTCATTGGATTGTCGTGTGACGAAGGAATATATGGTTCCTAATAAGCACCAGTTTTTAGCCCAAATTTAAATGACTCAGGTTCAAATTAGTCTTGTGGAACCATCAGGATGATTTATTCGCGGGATCTTAGAAGAGTTCTATCATCGCTCTTATCCAATTCATGTCATTTATTTTATTTATGTTTTGACTCCTTTAATTGGAACTCCTATTCATTTTAACAGGAAATGTAATTAGCTTGTTCTTGTTGGAAGATGTCATACTCCAGAACTTTGAAATCTGGAAGGCAATCCTTTCAAGGAGATATCTATAAGTTCAATCTGTTCCCTATCTTATAATACAAATTTATTCATAACATTGGTAACAGCACCACAAATCCATAGCCTACAAGGAGTACTTGCAAGAATTTGTTGTACAGATATGCATGCTGGGTAGTAGGAAGCATTACTAACAACCAAGAGTAGTGTTATAGAAACGATGATGTGAACATCATGTATTGTAAGGCTAAGAATTGATTAGTATGAAAAGGCTAACTGATTCATTCAACTAACTTAGGTAGGACAGTCCGTGAAAGTTGTAATAAACTCCTTCATTCTATTTTTTCTTCATTGTAGAATTGGCGTACTTCAGCTTGGTTTTCTTTATATCTTTTTTTGGTAATATTCATTATTTCTTATATTGTTGCTGCTTTTTGTTCTTTGTTTATGAATGAAATTATTAGCTGCTATACTGAGAACTTCTAGTCTCCATTATAAATTGCTACTAATTGTTTATTAGTCCTTTCAATTCATATGGTAATAGTTCTATGTTTAGTTGCTACATATCATCATACTTATATGCACTTAATTTGTCTATGAAGTAGGTATTTGGAGATTTTATTTCATGAACTCATTAAATAAGGTCCCTTGGTGATTTCTAATTGAAGCAAGTAAAACTCCCAGCATTTCATTCTCAGTTACTGGCTTTGAAGAATTTTCTGAACATCTGATCTTTACAATAGTTAACCTAGGTGAAATAATGATTTTTTGATCAAGGCAACTTAAGTTTCATGTTGTGGAACTGTTACTTTAATGACGGTTGAGATCTGTGAGCGCCAGTCTGATGTACTGGGTAAAATTACAATTGCTGATACTGGTTTCGTTCTTATCCGCCTGAATTCAGGGTTCATGCATTGGTACAAAAAGAATCATCTTCACTGACTCATAATGAAATTAGGAAAATGCTTTCAAGACCTTCTACTCATCAATGTTCTACTGGGCAGATTGATAAGGGAATTACATTGGGTAAAATCGAAGGTGCAATTGAGGTATGTATTTATAAGCATTTCAAAGTTCATTATTTGGTCCACAGGCATGTATTTTCATCTTGTTTAGTTCACTTTTTGGGTTTTTGTAGGCTGTTCGTACAGCTTTTCAGAAGTTAGAAAGTGGTGCAAATGTGGAGGATGCCAAGGCTGTGTGTGAACCTGAAATACTGAAGCAGCTAATTAAGTGGAATGTATATAATCTCTTTAACTTTAAATAGTTTTTTGAAAATTTTAATTTTAAATAGTTACAACGGAGCTAAGGTACATTTTCTTTGGTTTAGATTGGAACCCATGAGCTTTCTGTTTTGGGGCCGAGGCAATATAATGAGCCATGTGTTTTCTATTTAGGTTATGGTGATCTTTAAATATTCCTTTTGAATCCTTCTAGAAACACTAATTAGATTCTTGTGATCTTTTTGATTTTAATTAAATTTATATCTTGCGCTTGACAATATATTTTCTTTGTTTTGTGTTTATACCTAGCTTTTGATATTTTTTACGCACCTTATATATTTTTGTGAAACTTAAATATGCATACTTTTAAATACTTCCCAATGACTGGACATTCTTTTGCACCATCCATATCTTGTTTACAGTATTTTATTTTTATTTTATTCCGTGCACTGTCACTTGGTTTCTTTTGTTAATTACAAGTAGATTCATTTTTTTCTTGTTTACACTGGAGCTTGTGCTAGCAATTATAGGAAGAATCATGTTTTATTAAGAAATCTCTGTATTGAATGATTTGTTCTTCAGTAGCATACTTTGATTAGATATTTATGATGATAATATGAATGACAAAAAGTCAGATTCTACTAGTCTTTTTTCAAGTTTCAGGGAGTTAAGTGGTCCATTCTCTTTTGGTCCATGTGCACACTTCTATTCCAGTTTTGCGGCCTGTGGATGTCGCGTTACTATTTTGGAATTTGACTGTTTTCTATCTTTCGAAAACACATTTTAACTGGCTAATGCAAAATGTTATATTGTCATGAGTGATGACTATACATTTAGTTGGAAGAATTTGTTTACATTTGCAGACTAAGCTCAAAGTTTATCTTGCTCCTGTCCTCCATGGTGCACGCTACTCATCATATGGCCGTCACTTCACAAAATCAGATAAGCTTGAGGAGGTAATAAAGCATTCTTATAATGTTTAAATACTGGCCAATTTTCATTTGGTAAGAGAGGCGACAGCAAACCATGATGTTTTGGATTTCAAATATGCATGTAGTGGTGAAGGATGCCCACCCCATGGATCGTGCTTTTTCTTAAATATTAGATAAGATTTTTAGGTGGAAGTAATAGCTTGTTATGATATCCTTTAGGCACTTTTAAGATTCATGATTAATTATGATGCAAATGCATTTGGGATTTTTTAGCGTGCTTTCTAGCAAACGATTATATATTTGATTTTCTATTTGTCATGTTCATTTGCAGATTTCTGACAAACTCCAGTGGTATGTAAGAGATGGAGACACGGTAATTTTTTTAGTATTGATGCTAATTCTATCTTTAAAGTACACATTTTGAATTTTACTTCTATCCTAAAAAACTCAGTATAAGCTTGCCTTTTCAGTCCACATCCATGTGTAATACAATGTAAATTGTGGTTTGGAATACCAAATATATATACTTTAAATTGTGGTGTCTGGGGCACCAGCGTTTTTGAATACTAACCTTTGCAGTTGCCTTTCACTCCTTGGCACCAACCAGTTCACTTTGCACAAATGTCTTCTTCTAAGGTGCATATCTTAGATGCCCAATTTGTATAACCTAGCGTTCAGGTCTTTGTGGCCAATTTGATTACCCCTCACTCACTTGAAGCCTTTCACTTATGACATGGCCTTCTTCTATTGATGTATACTAATGCTACTGATGAATTTCAAAATTGGTTCATCATCCAAACCAATTTATGTCAAGTTATGATATGTTTGATGGCCAATTTTAGGGTGATTAAATTTTCGTTGTAATATGAAAATGAAGATTTTTGTTTGTTTGTAAGGTTAAATTTAAGAAGGTTAAAATTAAATTTGGATGGAGATATTTTTTTATTGAAAGTTGTGAATGATGTGAAATAAAGTTAGTTATTATTTTTGGATATGTGAGGGATGTGATATAAAGTTAGTTATTATGTTGGAATATGTGAGTGATGTGATATAAGTTAGTTATTATTTTAGTAATATGTGTAGGATGTGAAATAAATTTAATTTTTAATATTAAATTTATGTGTGATGTGATATGCCTGGTTAAAATTAAACCAGGTTAATTTTAAACTCCTAGACAAACGGGGCCGGTGTTTAATATGTAATATTCTGTATTTTATGCCTTGTATTTGATTGTTCTTTATTAGAAACACTAACTTTACTGTCTTTTAGACCAGTTCTTAAACATGTTGAAATGGTTTTTAATATTCTTTTAAAGATTTAGGTGGATAGATTCAACATTTTGAGTGTGATATATTTTGTTGTTACTGATTTCGGGTGCCATATGTGAGAGTGCCTTTCTCAGCAATATTCTGGAATGCTGCTGTTATTTTTCTTTGTAATGTTTCACAGATAGTCGATTTCTGTTGTGGAGCAAATGAGTTCAGTCTATTGATGAAAGAAAAGCTTGATTCTATTGGGAAAAAATGTTCATTCAGAAACTATGATATTCTTCAAGCTAAGGTAGCGTTTCTGCTAACTGCTTTACATATTTTAAGGAAAATATTTGTGAAACTGGACTTATCTTTATAACAGATTTGTTTGCGGTATTCTTTTTATAAGAAATGCTATTTATAGTTTCATTATTTTAATGGTTAGCGTGCTATGCTCACTAATTATTTTATTTAAATGATTTATTGTTTTGTTGAATATAAAGTAACTACCACCAATAAAATTGGTGTTGCAGGAAAAAGATATGGTTTAGATTATTGTATGGTAATATTTGACATGTTAGTAAGAAATGATATTATAGAGAATGAAAATAAGCCCTATTGAAGGTTGGATTGCTCATAAAAATTGACCTAGGTTGCTGGAGTATTAATCTTCACCATTATGGTGACTGTTGCAAAAAGAATAGGTAAGTAAAGCTTCACTAAAGTAACTTTGTCAAACTTGTAGGCTTGACAATAGCTCATAAGCTCACTTGAAGTGGTTAAAATTTGATTTTTGAAGATGAATTTATTAATATTCTTGATACTTTCTTTGTGATTTTAGTAAGTTTGTAAAACTGGAAGTTGATTGGATTTTTCTTGTGATATTTTGCAGTAATTCGTAATTGCATTTCCATTTCATTGTTTGTAAAACACATTTTTTTTAATTAAAATACCATGTGTTAATGGGATGAAAAGGTGTGTGCTTAGTCTTCTCTTTGGCCTTGTTTGGCATGAACCCATTTTTAGGCAAAAAAAATCTTAATAATATTTTAAATTTATTATAAATTTTAATAATTTTATTTCACATCCAACGCAAATTTCAATCTTAAAAATCATTTTTATTTCACATCTAACACAAATTTCAACCTTAAAATCAACTTTATTTCACATCCTATACACCTCCCAATATTAAAATAAATTTCTTTCCCATCACTCTATAAAATAAATATTTTCTCTTTTCTTACCCAAATTCATCCTCCAACCAAACAAACCCTTTAAATTTTAGCGTTCTTTACTTTTCAAAAATTTTAGCCTTCTATTTTGTTCTCAGTGTTTCCATCTTGGATGCATTCTACAACGAAGTAGGTATCTAGTTGTAAACTGTTTATGACTTGTATCTTTAATGAAGATAGTTTGTTCTTCAATGATGATAGTGTCTTCTTTGATGGAGATTATATTATTTTGGATATATTCTACGATCAAAGATAATATGTTTGAAAGTTCAGTATATCACAAATGCTTTAATTGGATAGCTTATTCTTCTATGTTGTTTTTGCATACATGTAGGACAAAAGAGGATGATATGCTTTGATTTTAGTTTGATTCAAAACAAAAGGAGATGATATGTTGATACCAAGAGTGTTACTGGACAGATGTGTAAATAAGAGATCAATGATTTAAGTGATAGTCATCTCCAATAAAGGCAATAATTTTTTAAGTTTCAAAAAAAAAAAAAGATTCAGAAGATAATAGCTTTTTGATGAATTAATATCAATTAGGTCCTCTTAGTTAGGGTTTATGTGTAATTAAATCTCTTTTAACTAACTTGGTCTTCTAGCTTGAGATAACATGTGAATAGGTCCATTAGTATTAATATAGGGGCCTAATGAATGAGTTTTTTTCTAATTAGTGGGCTAGTTTTGTTAACATAAAAACTAAATGAACATTTCAGATGGGGATGATATCCGACGGGATCTAGTAATTAGAGAATATTTTTTATTAGATACCTTTATTAATACCGTTGTCTCAAACTAGAGGGCAAATTTAATTTAAATAGCCTCAAACTAGAGGGATCTAACTGCTATTAACCTTTTTTAGGTTTAATTGTGTAATGCATCAAATAAGGCTAGACCTTACAAATTAAACCATTTAAAAATTTAAATCTAAAATGATAAATAGGAATTTGTTGAGGTAAATTAGGGAAGACAGTTTAAACTTTGGTATATCAAATCTGATTTCAATAATTAAATTTAAAATTATTTCAAAATGAAAATTCAGAAATTATCTCTTGCATTTTAAGTGCAGATATCTTGATTTAGGCTGATATCGACAATCCAAATGATCAAATAATTTACAATTGAGACTGATTAACCAAATATAAATTATAGTTTGATAAAAATATACCTTAAGTAATTATGGGATTGATGGTGTGTGGCAAAATGTTTACTATAGTTGCCTTTAGAATCACGTGTACACTCAAGAAATGGAAATTAATGAAGGTATTGAACATTAAAGAATTTTTTTTTCTTAAGGCAAATTGAAATCAAATTTCACCGTGAAGGTGTTAACTTTAGGACTTCAGAGTTTCTAGGGATTGATGATTTCCTACAAGGGCAAGCCCCTTTAGTTAATTACTCATTCTCTTATCGAAGAATGGAATTTTTGATTAAGGGAAGAATTAACTTGTTAAATTGATGGCACAGAGATAGATGAGAATGAAAGAATCCTAGCAAGATCTTATAGTTCCATCGTCTAGGGCTCTATTAGTGATCCTAATTCACTTAATCCTTTGGTCGTAATGTTACAGAATAATTTGTCAAGAACTATGAGTTCTATTATTCAGAAAGATTCTGGTGAATTAAGATGGAATTTACCATAGAGTTGTTTAAGAGTTAAGCTTTATGGGGTTTCTACAAATTCAATGATTAAGACACTTAAGATTGCTTAATTACTATAGTCATAGATAATTTAAAGTGTTAAGAGACTTAATGGGACTTAGCATTGATATTGTGACCTAAAGGTTGAGGGATTTAGGGAAGCTCAACTATTAGATTGATTTGGGAACCCTTGAGTATAAGAAGGATCGATGCTCCAAGGGGATTCAAATTTAGGGCATGAGTGTTAAGATGTTAAGTCGGATTGTGAATCCTTAGGTGTTGAAGGTCGGTAGCTTTAACATTCAAAGGGGTATTTGGATTTCAAATTTGAATTGGATTTGATTTGATTTGATATTTGATTTGAATTTGAGTTTGTATTTGTTTTGGGTTTGGATTTTGGATTTTGACTTGATTTGAAGACTTGGGACTTGAATTTGGATTTGTATTTGGGGCATTTGAAGATTTGGATTTGAAGATTTTGCATCTTTGAATTTAAATATTGAAATTTGAATATTTGAGGATTTGATTTGAAGATTTAAAACTTGGATTTGAGAATTTGGAAATTTGATTTGGGTTACAAGTATTCACCTCAATATACTTTGAATTATCTCAAAGCAATGGGATCTTGTAAATTTAAAATAAAATAGACCTAAATGAAGTATTCACATAATATAGGCATGAGGTACATGAGCTCTGTGTTTTATGCCTATATTCAATTTTCATAGTTTTATCTCCATGAAGAAAGATAAGGACTTAAATATAGGTACTCCATTGCAATTATATCTTTATTTACCCAAGTGTCGAGATGCATGATACTTTACTGTAATTTTGTACTTTGAGCATCATGGAGCAGATGACCTCTATGTTATGAGGGACAAAGATCAATATTGGTCGATTTGTCCAAATTTATTTCATTTATTTATTATTTTATTTGTTTCAAGTCTTTTTGACTTATGTAATTTGGTTATAAAAGTTTCTTGATTTTATAATGTTTTATTGTAATTGTCTCTTATTTGCACATACCCCACCTAGTGGGATTAAGGTTTGGTTGTTGTTGTTGTTGTCTCTTATTTGCACATAATTATCTGTCCTGGACAAATATTTTATTTTGGTGCTTTTGAATAGATTTTATATTCAAGTCCATATTTTGTTATTTTATTATTATTATTATTTTTTTATGTTGGGTTTTAAACAAAAAGTTGAAAACTTGGGTACCTTTTATGCAAAAGCATAATGCTTACTTAATCAAGCCTCATTGAGAATTTAATTTGATGATATTTGATTGATTATTTTATTTTAGTTTTGTTAAATTTCATATTATTTTTGATTTTTTATTTATTTATAGACTTAATTAAAATAGTTCTTTTTTGTGACCTTACTTGTAATTGAGCAAGCAAACTTCAATCACCAAACTTTGCTTGCAATCTAGCAAACTAAACATCATTCTTTGTGATTAGACCTGGGCATTGGGCGGGTGGCCCGACGGGCTAGCCAAAGCCCGATAAATTTTAAACGGGTTTAGTCATTTATTTTGGCCCGATATTCGTGTTTGGCCCGGTCCGAGCTCGATTTGACTTAGTTAAAGTCCGGCCCGGGCTAAACCCGACTCTCCCATTTTAAAATAATGATGTTATCATATATGCTTCTTTTGATAATGTTTATATTATAATAAATATTATTGAAATTATATTTATTAGGTTCTAATTTTTTTCTTTGGTTATTGAAGAAATTGAATGAAAACATGGTGCTTACTACCTTAGAGTTCTGATTAATTTGTTTAAATATTTTAAATTAATATCTTACGAAAGATTTTATTAGATTTTGTAATTATCAACATAAATAAAATTATATTAATATGTAATTATGGAAAGTGTAAATAGCAATATTATAGTATGCCAGAATGCTTAGGACTTAAATTATGTTTGGATATAAATTTCAGACACTTTTGCTTCATTTGGTTCGAGATATTTTTTGGCCTAACAAAACTTTTAACTACAAAAATCAATTTTATCGTACATCTAACACAAATATGAATATTAGAATCAACTTTATTTTATATTTTATATATTTTTTAATATAAAAATAAAGTTTTTTGATATTAAACTTAAAAAAAAAAAAATTCTCTCATCCAAAAAAAAATTTCGAAAAAAATAAAGCCCGTGGATAGCCCGGCCCGCACATTGGGCGGGCTTGGTAATAAAAGTATGCCCGTAAGCCGAGCTAAGCTCGATCCGAGCCCGATTTGACTTAGTCAAAGCCCGGTTAAGCCCGATCCATGCCAAGCCCGGCCCGCCCATTGCCCAGGTCTATTTGTGATGCGGGATAAAAAAATGTAAATAATATTTTATATTTATATTCACTAAAATTAATTAGCAAATTATTTTTAATTAAGCGCAAAATATTTTCTAAATAAATTATATGACAAATAAGTTTCTTAAATCCTGCAAACTAAAAACATTTAAAGTTAAAATTAAACTAGATCTTCTGTTAAATAAGAATTTATCAAATTAGGTTAGGGCGTCAATTTAAATTCAATAAATCAGATTTGAGGTTCAAGAATTTAGAATAGATATCTCACACTTAAATTCAATAGTAATTATCACTCGAATAAATGTTGGGTTGCGCAATTAAAGTCAAATGTATAATTCAAGTTATGAAAATAATTTTATATTGAAATCAAATAATTAGATTAATTTGATTCAGAAAAGAAATTATATACTTTATCCAAAAAATTTAAGTAGTAGCGACACCGGAATGTTGACCCCTTAACTCGGATTTAGGCTTGGAGAAAGTTAAACATAATTTTATTCATCAAATGTTAATTCTATTACAATGCAAGGGGACTTTTTTATATAGAAAAATCCCATAAAGGAATTTGAAAATATAATATTAAATGCAGATAATAAAATTCTAAATAAATAAAAGCAAATATGGAATTAATTCTATTACAATAAAATAAAATCAGCTCTAAATATGGTGAGTCTTTAAATCTCTCAAATATGTTCTAAATCAAATTAAATCAAATTAAATTTAAATAAAGCTAATATGAAAATCTTCAATTGCTCTAATTAATTTGAATTTGAATTTTGATTTAGCACATGACGTCATTCTTCCCGTCCAATTCAATGCTGATCCGTGTTCTTACCTATTCTCTCCGGATGGGAGAAACTCAACCCTATTGAGTATGGGTCATGCGACTCATCTCTTAGAGTGGGTTAGATCAGTTGTAAACTCTGGACTTCCTGAAAAGGTTAAATTCTCTATCGAATCAAACATCACTAATAATCAAATTTTATTAAAATTATTTGCTTGACAAGTTGATTCAATTAGCTCTAAATAAATATTAACGTGAATTTTGACTGTGGATTCTCGTGGGTAAAGCAACACTCAAAGGAAACATAAGATTAATGCTTTACTAGGTATTACTGTTAAGTGTTGATAATCAATCGATCTGAAATATTGAAAGTGTCAACTATTCCCATGATCTAATGATAATATTCAAACTTATTCATTTGACCCAATTTAATAAAAATTTTAAAATAAAATAAATTAAAAATTTAATTATCTTAAATTATCACAATAAAATATCTAAAAAGTTTTTTGCACTTAACTATAATAACTTGCTATTAACTTTATTGATTTTATTTATTTTATGATATGTAAATAAATAGACCGACATATGCAACGAGATAAAATAAAATATAAATGCAGATACTAACTAGATTTAAACATACGATATTAATAGAAAATTAAATGTATACAGACTCGACTCATGTTCCTACTAGTGCTTGCTAGATGATTAATTTTGATTACAGGCATGTAAAAAATAATTTAGGGTCACAAGAGATGTGACTCCTAATAGGTACTATAAAGTCTTTCAGATATATTTGGCAAACGGTACAATACACCAGCTAGGTGTTCACGTGATCAACCACCAGTATCATGCGCCCTCTGGCTATATAGGTTTATAAGTGTTGAGTTTTCATTAAATCGAGAATATGTATAAGTATGCTTAATTAGATCGAACCTATTAATCTCACAATGATCGTGACTTATAATCATCTCAATGTGATCGATAGTGTTATCAACACAGTAAGATGATTTAGTGGTCTTTATCGAATTTGTGATCTGCTCTTCTTTATGATTAAGCTTCGTGACTGTTTTCTCAACTTGACCTTTAACTTCTATCTTATAATTATATTTCTCGTATATTTCATTCTCATACTTCTTATACTCCTCAATTAAGCTAGGATCTGCTATATAAATAGATATAGGGAAGAAATCCAATTTCAATACTTCAGGAAGAATGAAGATTTCTGTAGAGAACTCATTTACTATTTCTTTCGCGAGGGAATTAGATAGGTTGCCTATAGTTTCAATAAGTCCAGCAATGGGAGTCGGAGTTGGAGCAAAGGGTACTGATCTAGGATCATATTATGTAGGAACTATAGAGTTAACTATATGAGATGAAAGAAAATATCTCTTATATAAGTAAGTTTTAATTTAATTCCATATTTCAAACGACCTAGATTTACCCAAGGACATTAATCCTCCAAGTCTTTAATATAATATTTTGCTTCAGCAAAAAGCTATAATTTCGCGTACTTAACTCTCTCACACTCGTTCCAACTATAATAATCAAAATAACAATCTAAATTATTTTCACTCTTTTTACAACAATAACAACCAAGCCTTAATCCCACTAGGTGGGGTCGGCTACATGAATCTTTTGTTTTATTTTCACTCTTTATATAATAAATAATTTGAATCACTAGAAAAATAAAAATTAATCGCGACTTCTTCTATAGATTGTGACTTTGGAGATAGGAATATGCTGTCAAATCTAGCTATAAGATCGGATAATAGGGTTTTCATTTTATAGTCCTTACGAACCGATGTCACCGTCGTCCCACTTACCTGACATCACTCGCAACACCCACCTACCTACATCATGTGTGTTGCACTAACCGATCTCTCGTTTATGCGCCATGTTCGGCACGCTTTGGATCCCAATGCACCTCATCGATGCTTCTCACTCACCTAGAATGTCTCGCCAATGCGCCTCACCGATGAGCTTTGCTTGCCCGATCACTCGACTCACCTCGCCCTCCCATCACGGGCGATAGTCGATGTGCCTTGCTCGCATGGTATGCATCACTTGCATAGCGTGCCCACTCATTGGGTCTTTCTCACCCAGTTTGCCTCACAGATGTGAGATTCCCAATCGCTTGTGTGGCCCAATCGATGCACTGCGGTCTTAATTGGTGAAATTTCAAACTAGTGCTTTGATTCTTGGATCCAAGTATGAATTGTCAACTAATCTGGTTTTCGGCTATTGTGGATTTCTTTGCTCTTCTTAAAATTTGCTCAGAATTGCTTCACTTGTGTGACCCTTCATTATTAAGTGAAATTAATTATTGTTAGTTAAATTTTTTTAGAGCCTGTAATCCTATTGCTCTGTTTCTGTTTATTTGAAAACTGAATTAAACTTTAATGTGAGTTGGTAATTTTTCAATTACTTTTTATCCTATTTATTTAAAATTTTGCAAGAATTAGTTTTTTGCGGGCTTAAATAATTTCTTGTTCATCACAATATTAATTTCTAAAATTTTAACATTAATTTGTGATAAATCTGTTATACAACTTACTGATCTCTGAACTTGTATTTTTATGCATTTGTCCTTCATCACAATTTGTGTAAAAGAACATAATATCCACCGAGAATTCTATTTACTGCAATTTTAACCTAACTTCGTTACCTCAATATGGTTAAAATTGTCGTATTTTTATTATTTAAATTTAAATGGTTTGGACTTAAAAATAATATTTTATTGAAACTTTTAGAATTGTGTTGCAATTTTTCTGGCACATCGTTGAAGGCGGCTGAGCTAGCTTCCATGCGGTGCTGACCTAGTAATGATAGTTAAGGCTGTCAGCCAAGTGCTAATCAAACAATCAATAATTGCTTCACCTAGATCTGATGGTTGAGATTAAATGAGTCAGATCTGCTGAACTTAGACTCGATCCTTGCATCAAGTTTCCCAGAGGATTGGCTTATGGGTTGAGTTTGAGTCGGGCTAGCTTGTTTGCGTGAAGTTGTAGGCAATCAACATCAATGGAGATCCAGCAAAGGGGTGACGATCCGGCGACCAACGACGAGTCAATATGGGAAGTTGGTCTTGAACTCAATTCTGATGCTGGATTTTGAACTAAACCAACTCAATTTTTGGTGAAAATGTGTCACATATTTAGTAAATTTTGAAGAATTGTTTCATATTTTTTTGGTAGATTTTTCATATTTTTCGCTGAATTAACTTGCCCAAATAATTCATTGAGCTTTTATTTTTGAATTACTCTTCAATTGAGCTTTTCTGATTATTGTCCCTCATATTTTAAAAAATAGAGATCAACACCACGATAGGTTTATGAAGGATCTCTGCAGCATAATGTTATGGTGGAACTAAGATTGCTATTTCCTTGGCCACGAAAGAAGATGGTGTCTTCTTACAGCGGAAGAAAGGATCAAGATGACACATGATTCTCTTTTTTGATTTTGCTAGAGTCACTTAAGGCTTCACGGGGATTCTTGATCTAATGTCACTTTCCAAGAGAAGATTTTGTTTTGGGTGCAAATGGTGGAGGCCTAATGTTACTAGGTTTTTATAGTGGAGGAATGGCTTAATGTTGGCTTCAAGGTATATGACCAGCGGTTTATTTAGGTGGCACAATGGCACAGTATAGCATAATACTTAACAATATTGTGTTTTTCTCTTTTGACTTTATGTTTCCGTGAATGCTATTTATGGTGTCAAGAAACCAGCCTGCGGATGATGGCATATCGATGGTGGATGAGAGATGACAAAGTTACTGAAGTTCGAAGAAGAGGCTAGGCTGGTTAAAGGAGTTTTGGTGGTGGCTAGGGATTTTAGAGGCTTTTTTAATCTTTTTCTTGTATATTTTTCTCTTGAAATAGGATGCCTAGGATTGTGAAAGACTCTTACCTAAGGTCTTCAACTTCCCTTGACATTTACCCGTTCCCGTATCTGTCACATTGATCCTATCCTTAATCAGATTGCATTCAAATTTAAGTTTTGATTTATCAAGATTAATCTGATATGTCATATAGACTTTATTTATAGAGAAGGCTAATCTCACTCAAAATAAAGTCCAACAACATGGGACTAACAATCCTAGATAAAAGTGACTTTGGCTAATTCAAACTCTAATAAACTAAATACATAAAATAAATGAAATAAAATAGAATCGTTCATCCATTCAAGCATCATGGCATGTCATTTATGCCATCGATCGTCAAATTGTTCCCATCAGTGCAACTCCTAGGTTTTTGCATTTATCATGCTAAAAGTAATCATTATGAGAATCCTTGAGTGGATATGATTGGGATAGTTTATTTTCTTGTAAGAGACATCAAAGGCTTAGTATATTGCCTTTAAAATGCATCCTGGTATGTCGGATTGGCGTTTCTACCTGTGCTTCTGGCTCTAGAATCCTTGTAGTCTTACTAAACTATACTTATTTATTGATGACCAAACTTTTTTGTTCACTTTTGAAACCGTGAAGGTGTTCTGGTGTAGGGTGTGTAGAATGTGGAGAGGAGAGGAGGAAGAAGAATTTCAAAGGAAAATTTCTTTATTTCATTCAAGTTAAACCTTAAGACAATTTAGATAGTTTTGTCCGTACAATGAAGGATGAAGATGTTACTTTCTATTTTTTTTTTATAAGGGGGAAAATGTTACTTTGCAAAACAAGAAAAAGGAAAAAAATTCAAAAGATAACTTGGCTTGCATTTTTAATTATAATATTTGCTATTTTTTTACTTGTGCCTAAAGTAGGAATGACAGAAACATGTGTATTTAAGTCACCATTACGTTGGCAACCACTGGACTCGAATCAGGTGTTGCAACTGTGTTGAGCATTGTTGTTGTGTTTTGACTTCCATATCTCGATTTTTCTTTATGTAAATGTGGATGCAGGTCACACCTTGTGCTAGTAATGTACTTGTAGAAAGAACTGAATGAGAATTACAGATCTTAGTTTCTTTTTCTATTAGCACGTATTGCTCTTAAAACCTTTTGTTTTCTTTACTGATGTAACATTGAATCTAAGCATATTAATGACTTTCATAATTTGATTGTTTTCCTCTTGTTTTTGGTCTCTAGAATGATTTCAATTTTGAAAAGAGAGATTGGATGACGGTGCAGCCAAGGGAATTGCCACCGGGGGCTAAGCTGGTATGAAATATTTTCTTCACAGGAAGCATCAAGTTATACTTATTGTTGTTGTAGATTTTATATTTTATTTTTGCTTGCTTTGTTAATGTTGTCAGTTGACCACCAATGTCTGGTTGCTGATGGATTCAACTAAACCTAACAATTTACTAGTAATTTTTAAAGTCTCTGATTCCTGTACACAGTAGTACAGTACTCTGACATTCGGTTGTTCTTCCTAAACAACATGGCTTGTTTGGTTGGAGGATAAATTTGGGTAAAGAAAGAGGAAATATTTTATTTTGTAAAGTTGATGGGAAAGAAATTTATTTTAATATTGAGAGGTGTGTAAGATATGAAATAAAGTTGATTTTAAGATTGGAATTTGTGTTGGATGTGAAATAAAGTTGAGTTTTAAGGTTGGAATTTGTGTTGGATGTGAAATAAAGTTATTAAAATTTATAATAAATAAAAAATATTATTATTATATTTTTTTGTTCAATTTTGAGCATTTGCCAAACAAGGCCCATTCTTTTTTTTGCTTTTCCTGGCTGGATCCATACCTGCAGGCTAAGACTTGTTAACCTTTAACTTTATTGCATGTTATTACAATGATTATACTCTTCATTAAAGCAGTTACCTCTTATGTTTTTTTGCAATGGGAACTCAAAATGATAATCTATCTGTAGATCAGAAGCTGTCCTGCTTGACTTGGTTTTGCGTCATCTAAGCTTTCGGTGATAGTTAATGACTATCTTAATGTTATCTACCTTTATGGTAATATTGTGCTGAAGTGTGCCTTCTCCCATTGTAGCACAATTTGTAAAGATTTGTGTTCCGCTGCAGATTTAAAGTTGGCACACAACATATTGTGTAAAGCTATTCCTATTTTGCTTTTGAATCCTTTCCATTTTTATCCCATTTCTTTTAATTAATGGAAGTGTTAGCTTTAGCTTATACTTAATAAGCTTTTACTAGTAATATGTTGATATCTTGTCTTTCGCCATCTGGTCAAATGCATTATTTCTTTTTTTTTTTGCTAGTGGTCAAATGCATTATTTCTTTTTTTTTTTGCTAGTGGTCAAATGCATTATTTCTTTTTTTTTTTGCTAGTGGTCAAATGCATTGTTTACTTCCGGCGGTTTAGGATAAGATGGAATTGCTTAGTGAAGTTGGCTCTAGTGACACATTGAATGATACGTAATTTGTCGAGTCTTTTCGGGATAGTTCCTTTTTAAGTAGAATCCACCAATATTGTTGGAGGGAATGTGCCTCCATCCCCTTTTTTGGAATTCTTTTTTCCTACTCATGCTCTTTAAGATTCACATTAACCCAAGTCAATTTATTCTTTGTTTCTTTTTAAAATACAAATCTTAATTTCTTGTTTCTCTTCTTTTAAGAACTTTTGTGGTTTGTCAAAAAAAAATGAGAAAATTTTTGAGAAGATTGGAGAAGTAGACAAGGTGTCGAAACCTCTTCTTTTGTAGTAGACTTGTACCAAGAGAAGAGGCTTTGGATTGGGAAGATGAGGGAGTTGAAGTTGAGAATTTATTTTAAATTGATATAACAAAACACAAAGACTTGCGCAATCATTTTCCCCAATAGTGGGTGACTTTCTCTTTGTTTCAACTTGAATTGGGTGTTACTCTTCTATTTATAGGGCTTGTAGGAGTGCAATTACATAATTTTATTGGCACAAATCTATCTTACAATTTTATGAAATATGAAGTTTATAAACAACAACAACAAAGTCTGTCTCAGTAGGTGGGGTTGACTGCATGAATCTTTTACATTTATTGTACTCTATTAAATAATAAATCTCCATTTACCTAAAAGTTTGCAAGATTATTTTTTATAGTTTTTTGTTATGTCTTTTTTGATTTTCTTCATTTCTCTTTTTACATGGCAAAGATCCAATAATCTAGTTCTCATTACTGAAGCTTCTATTGGCCTATGATATATATGTCGTAACCATTTTAGGCTTATCTTCAATTGAGACTACTTCAATTTTCTCATGGATGTATTCATTTCTCATTTTAGCTTTCCATATATGCCCACTCATCCTTTTAAATTCTCATTTTTGCGAAACTCATTTTGTTAGGTTGTTTTGTTTCGTAGTCCAGTATTTTGCACTATATAATATTGTTTATCTTACTCTTGTCTTGTAAAAAATTTATCTTTAAGCCTGAGTATTTTTTTTCAGTACAACACTCTAAATGCATTTTTTTCACTTAATCATCATGTTTGGATTCTGATAATAGCATTTCTATTTCACTTTTATTTTGTATAATTGATTTGAGGTATCTAAACTACTCACTTTTCATTTTAATTTGATCACCAATTATCACCTCCTCGATGTAAGTGCTTTTATTTTGAATACATTTGTACTGTATTTATTTGATTTTATATCTATTAAGACAAATTTTTAGATTCTAAGGTATTTCTCCACATTGAGTTTCACCTTAGTTTTATTTTCAGTCTTATCAATAAAAAGTGTATCATTTGCAAAAAGCATATACCAAGGAATATTTTCTTGAACATGTTCAGTTAGAAACTACATAGTCAATGTTAAGAAATATGAACTTAAAGTTTAGTTTTATTGTAATTTAATTGTAATAAGAAAATTCTTAAGGGGCGTTTGGTTCGATGTTATGTTGGTGTTATGTTATGTAATCTAGATATCATGACATCTAGATATCATCTTTTGACTAATAATTTTATAATATAATAGAAGATTATTTGTAGATGTTATTAAACCAAACAATTGACTTCTCTAAATAACATAACATAACATCAAGATAACATTGAACCAAACGCTCCCTTAGTCAAATTCTTTTATGTTCAAACATAAGTAATAACCCTCTTATACATGTTTTTAATTACTTGAATATAAGTAGTGTAGATCTTTTTTTTTGCCAAAACTTTTCAAAGCAGTTCTTTTGGGATTTTATCATAAGCATTTTTGTAAATCAATAAAGACCAAATGCAAATCTTCTCTCTAAACTTCTCAACTAAATCTCTTAATAGATGAATGTGTTTTATGGTAGATTTAGCTAGCATAAAATTGAATTGTTTTATAAAGCTCCTCTTCGCCCTCTTCTTTAGGTGTTTAGGGTGGTTGGGGGTTGCAATTAAGTGGGCCTCTTTCCCTGTTCATTAAGTAGGTGTGTGGGTGCAATGTTGATAATGGAAAATGCAGTTTTTATTTGTAGTATTCTCTTGCTTTTGGTCTCGTTTATGCTCTCCTGCTTTTAATAAGGTTTCATTTTGGCTTTGCTTGGATTCATGGCTTGAGACAAACCATGCCTACCCTTATTGGGCTACCCGAGGCCAACTTGAGTTAGCCAATTTTGGAGAAAGTGCAGGAACCTTTCCTCATTTGTGAAGAATATTCTGTGTTTAATTTGAGCTGCTGATCGATGAACAGTTTTCCTCTTAAACTTTTGTCTTACGTTTCCTTTGTTCCAAACAGATCATGGGGCTCAATCCTCCATTTGGAATTAACGCTCGTCTTGCTAATCAATTCATTGACAAAGCTCTCACTTTCAATCCAAAGATTCTTATTCTTATTGTTCCCGAGGAGACCAAAAGGTTAAGATTACAGTTTTCCCCTACCCTGCAGCCATGCTAAAGGGTGCACATTATTCATTTCATAACGTTTTGTATTTATGATCAGGCTAGATAGTAAAAGTCCGCAGTACGACTTGATCTGGGAGGACCGTGAAAGTCTCTCAGGGAAGGTATGGAGCCCAAACAGTATTTTAGATCAACATGTTCAAAAAAATGTGCTCATGTAATTTTTCTTGGCCACACTTTCTTGTCATCCAGTCATTTTATTTGCCGGGTTCCATTGATGTCTATGACAAGCAAATAGAGCAGTGGAATCTGAAACCTCCAGTTCTCTACTTGTGGAGCCGCCCTGACTGGACGGCAAAACACAATGGCATAGCTTCAAGTCAAGGCCACACTTCAAAGGTTCGGCCTACTTTGCTTGATTACGACTTACCCCATGACAAAAGAGATGTTATTCCTTCTGATGAGATTAGTGAAGAAAAGCCGAAAATCAGAGAAGCTACTCCGGGAGAAAGAGAGACCGTGCCAGTAAAGCACAAGAGTTTACCGAATAATCTTGCTTCAATGGCAAACCGAGACATCCATGTGGAAACAGAAGTCAAAGCTGTAAAGGGGGAAGATATCCCTCTAGTTGAGAAACAAAAGAAGATTGAGGGCAAAAATTCTGCTCCAGAACTGATTGTTGTTAGGGGAGAAGCAGATAACATAAAGCAGCTCATCCATGCAAGTTCGAAGAAAAGAGAATTCTCAGTGGGAGAGAACGAATCTAGGAGAGAAGTCAATAAAAAGAAGCTGCGTGTGGAAGAAAGGTCGGAGAATGCTTTTTCATCAGATGATAAAGGCACCAGGGATTCTGATCACTGGCACAAATCCCTTGAAATATACGAGGATAAACCTCAAAATAACCACAATATAAGGAATCAGCCAAGGCCACAGCAGCAGGAACAGCAACAACAGCAAGAATCATCTGCATTAGTGGAGAAGGATGAACTCATTGATATGAGTCTATCTCCGTCAGATATTAGGGAGCCTATCGAGTATTCTTTTGGTCAAGCACCAATTTTTGAAACATTAGGATCCCCCGTGGACTGGGGAGTAAATCATGCTGGTTATTCATCTGGACCTGAAATGAGAGCTTTCTCAATCGGAAGGCCTTCTCCCATTGATGATGATATAGACGACATTTCCCGCAAATATGGCACTTCAAACACGGATAGCTTCCACATGAAACCTGCAATACCTGTTCATGATTACTCGAGGCGAAGTTCAGAAGAAGGGTTTGGTGGGTACAATGGTGTAGACACTTGCACCCAGAATAATTCTGTCCCAGATAATAAGTTCAGGATGCAGGTTAGAACCTACGGTATGCATGATGAAGAAGATCATAGGAAAAGAGCTAATGAATACGGATTAAGTTCTGAAGAAGGTATAAGAATGCACGTTAGGACTTACGGCATGCAAGGGGATGAAGTTCATTCGCAAGGAGCAGCTGGGTATGGAAGAACTGAAGAAGATATGAGGAAGCAGGTGAGGGCTTACGGTATGCAAAGTGGGGAAGATCATCGGCCAAGGAACATGTTCTCACTCGGATCGGGGCAGGAATCAGGTTTCTCGAGTCTGCATCAGTCATCAAACTTCAGGCTCTCAGGTAATGCGGCGGAGACACCGACATTGCAGCGGTATGCTCCTCGTCTTGATGAGATGAACTACCCGAGGCCTCCACATGTGAGCCCTGGCATTCCTTTTGCAGGTAGGGATGACCAGTTTGACAGGCATAGCATGAGGCATGACATGCCTCCTAGTCCGTACAGTTTCATGCCTGGAACTTATTCTTCATTTCCGAATCAGGGGTCTGGGGGATGGATCGATGACTGATGCATGAAATATAGTGGACGAGGGTTCTTGACAAATTTAGTGTTCATGCATTGGTATTTGGTGCTACTGTATGAAATATGTAGTTGATAAGCAAAATCCCACTTTATGTGTTTGTGTTAAATTTGCTTTTATTTCTAGCCCAATTAGATTCCAAATTCCTTAGCAGCATTCCAGCCATATATAGTTTTGTATGTTCTTAAGAACACTATAAACTCAGCAAGTTGGATTTCTCAACTATTTTGCTTGGATTTTTTTTTTATCTTTTATGCTGAGTATTCATTTGTTGTTTGAAGAAAGATGATGAGAAAATGATTTCTTTCATGGGTAAAATGCACTCCGGCACCTGCCGTTGAAAGAAGAAGAAAGCAAATTAATCTCAATTTTTAAAGTTTTGTAAGAGAGGGATCTCACATAAGGAATTCCTATTAGGTTTGAACGCTTGACTACCTCAGGCATCTGTCCCTCAATTACTTGATTGGATCGTGTGACGATACTTGGCAGACGATTTGGTTAGGTCACCAGCGCAGTCGGGCTAGATGGTCCTGGTAGGCCAACATTGTGGCCTATTGGTTTGTTTGGTGTGGTGAGATGAACGGTCTGATCAACCTGGACTTTCTAGTCTAGCAATTGTGCTGGTGCGACTGAATGGTTGGATGCGTTGTTTCATCATTGTGATCTATGGACCCATCGTGCACACCAGCGCAGTCGGGCTAGATGGTCCTGTTAGGCCAACATTGTGGCCTATTGGTTTGTTTGGTGCGGTGAGATGGACGGTCTGATCAAGCCGGACTTTCTAGTCTAGCAATTGTGCTGGTGCGACTGAATGGTTGGATGCGTTGTTTCATCATTGTGATCTATGGACCCATTGTGTGCACGTGACAAATGGCAACGGGGGACGACGCCTAACCACGTTCGAACCTAATAATTTTTTTTGAAAGATTTTGATGTTGATTTTTAGTCTCAATAAAAATAATTTTTTACTTTTGATATTTTTTCTCACATCTTTGCTTGTCACCTCAACTATCGTTTGGAGACTCTTTAATTAGCTAATTGTGTGGCACCATATTTTAAAGCAATTATCGTATTTGGCGAGCTAACAGGAGGCCAATATGTCTGCACTGAGGGCTCACTGTTAATGTGACATCCTCTCATTGGTCAGCAATCTCTTTTTTAATTTTCAAATTTTGACGAGAGGCTTCTCTTGCGAAAATAAAGTTTGAGATTAATTTGCGTTTTTTTGTAAATATGGAGCCTAGATGTAATTTACCTCCTATATATTAGTGAAAATCCATAGTTTACTTCAAATGCATTGTATAACTTGCACGAAAATATTTTCTTTTTAACTTTAAGTAATAAATGATAGTTAATTATGGATTAATTAAAAATTTAAATATTTTCTTTTTAACATTAATTAATAAATGATAGTTAATTATGGATTAATTAAAAATTAAATTTTCAGGTATCGTATCAGGCCGGCTTAATCGGAGACGTGAAAACTTCCATATTTAAAATTTAAAGCCATTTAATATCAAAAATAGATTTAAAGCTCTTTTCCATAAAAAAAATTATTCTCTCTCTCTCTCTCTCTCTCCCTACAAGAAATATCCTCTTCACCTTCCCCTTCACTTCTACGAAGTTTGAGGCAGAGACCGCCATTGGTTCTGCAAGCGAGAGCAGATACCAACCTCCATCGAAGCTAATGAAGAGAGAATCGATTCTCCCATCCTTCTCCTCTCTAGACCCAATCGGGGAACCGACTGCGAACCCTAGCCCTAACCCTAACCCCGACCTCATACCCGCAGCACCTTCTGACGGGGCCTGCTCTGGCATGTCGATCGACGGAGAGGAGGAGGACGAAGCGCTTGCTGGTGCTGAGTTCCTTTCACGGGAGGAGGTTCTGCGTCGTCGGTCCAGACGGCTGAAACAACTGAAACGTTGCTACCTGCAGCAGTACTGGGCTCTCATGGAGGAAATGAGGGTCAAGCATCGAGATTACTATTGGGAATTTGGGAAGAGCCCTGCCGAGGAGGAGAGTACTCGCGTATGTTCGGGGCCTCGGGAGGGGGAGAAAGGCAGTTCATCCGTTGGCGATAGGAAGCGGTGTGCATACGTCGGGTGTAAGTCGAAGGCTATGCCCTTAACTAGCTATTGCCATCCTCACATTCTCTGTGACACAAAGCAGACGCTCTACAAGGCTTGCAGCTACGTTATTAAGAGGTAAAGCTTTTTTCTTCTTCTTTTTTTTGTATAGCGCTGTTGTGATCGCCCAATTGACAACATTGTTATTCTGCGTGTGTATCTGGTTGTGGTGCTCTTAAAGGACTCTAGGTTCCGTTTAGTGTGAGGATTAAAATCAATAATAAAATAGTATTAATTTAAAAAATAATAGTAATAATAAATAAACATCTTATGCAAATTTTAACATAAAAAAATTATTTTATTACATTCTATTCGATTTTGATTTAGAATGTGAAATAAAGTTGATAGTTTCATTAAAAACAATTGAGTATGTCAAATAAAATAATTATTTTTATATTAAAATTTATGTAAAATATAATAAAAATTTATTTATTATTATTATTATTATTATTATTATTTTTTAAATTAGTACTGTTTTGATTCTTTCGTCAAATAAAATCTTATTCCTTTTAATTGCAAAGTATTTATATTCTTTCACAGATTTTTTTATAGGAAAAGGTTAGTTATTTTGGTGTAGAATAATTTTAATGTAATTATCCTAAAGCCTAATGTGCAATTTAGATGCCTGAATGAGAAAATTGATTAATATGCTTAGTCCTTGAGCTTCACAATAAGGATTAACGAAGAAATTAACTTAAAGTATGCAAGCGTTCACATCTATGATTAAGCATAGGAAGCTCTTGCAATTTAGAACATTAAATTGGTAACAAAGTAAATTTTCAAGATGAGTCTTTAGGACATAAAACCCTTAATTAGCTAGGCTAAATTAGCATTTCATAATCTCATTTATGAATCATATCCTATTGCATCAATAATAATTTAATCATAAAGTAGATATGCAATAAAAGAGAGCAATAGATGAAAAGGAGCTATATCAACTCAAGTGAAGATGTAAAGAGTGGTGGGAAAGTAAAATTAGGAAAAATCGATAGTAGAGATGCCAAGCAAGGAGAACAACTCGTGGAGAACTATTGGCGTGCACCCTTTAGCTAGGCTGGCGTTGCACCAACCTAAGGATCTTCTCACGGTAGTCGGTGTTGTCGACGGTGACAGTAGAGACTGTCACCCCCGCGTCAGTCCATCGGATGAAAAGAGAAAAGAGGACGGCAGTTGCTTCTAGGTCTGGGCCTTAAGCCCAAGCTACTATCGTTGGCAACGATGTTCTGGAGGGGGGCAGGTGGCTGGCGACATGCTAGAGGGGCGACATCGACTAGCAAAGGCTATGCGACCCCTTTACAGAAGCAGCAGGAGGAAGGGATAGAAAGTGAGCAACGACTATCCAGGCTAAAGCCTTGCGCTGTCTAGATCTTAAATAACAAAAATAGGGAAAATAAATTAACTTAAATAGTTCTAAGATATCCTCTTATTTCCATGAGGCTGAGCCCAAGGAGATTAACTATTATGTAAGGGTCTCTATGGGCATTAAATGACAGAAGAATTGTATGATGAAATTGTCATCACCTTCGCCTAACATAAGCCATAGTTTGTTAGTGAAGATTGTGATCGATGTGGAAAGTGGCATGATGGTGTTCCATGCACAACCTCAGAAGGGAGGGGAGATGTGTGTGTGTGTCTCTTGTTGATGGGATGAGTCTCAATCTCCTAAAATGGTATTAATAAAATTTGTCTGATGAGGAGTTTTGATATTTGGTATGGAGTGCTTATTTAGCATTAGATGGACACATATATATCCTTTGTTTGGATAGCTAGGTTAAGGGGGGACTTAACCCCTTAATCCATCCAAACAAGTTATTTATTCTTGCAGCCTACCTCGAGTTACTTACTCCTGCAACCCACTCCTAACCTTCTAACCCCCGTTAACCCTAACCACATCGCTCCATTGGATTATCTTTTTTCCCTTCTCTCCTCCCCCTATCCTAGTTTAAAATAATAAATTACTAAACAAAATCTTTGAATATCCTAGGTTTGTAGCCAAATACTATTCAAGGTTAAATTTCTTAACCCTACTGGGGTAAATTACTTATGGGAATGTTTGGTACCCTGGGTTAGCTGGGTTAACTTGGGTTTATCGGTTAACCCAACAAACAACATTAAAACAAAGAAACTTAAACCCAGGTCAACAAACCCAGCGATGCGTTGCTACCCCGCTTATCCCCTGGGTTAGCCGCCCTATGTTCATCGTTGGGGTAAGGGACTAGAAGAAAAGCTTGGCTTCTTCTCTATCTTCCTCTATTGTGCCTTGATCTTCCTCCACTCGTGGTGAGCAACGGCGAGGGAGCTACGACCATTGGCGGGAGAGGAAGTATCGTCGAATGAGGCGGGGTCGTGAAGAAGAGAGGAGAGGAGTACATTGACTTTGTCGGTGGGGGAGTATAAGCTAAGAATGAACCTGATGTTGGGGAAGAAGTGGCGTGGAGAAGGTGGTGGCGTCCTTCCACTCACCAACGAAGATGACGTAGGGTAAGTTATGAGCTTGCACGACTTATGCTCCGCGGGGTAAGTTGTGCGCCCGCTTGACTTACACTCTGTTGGAACGGCTCCAAGAGCCACTGACCTGCTCTGCTACATTTTATTTTGTTTGCTATCCTAGGTTAAGTTATTAACTGCCAAACAGAACACTAGGTTACTGCCTTAGGTTATCATCCAAATATAAATTCAGGTTAAATTACTTTCCCCATCTAGGATAAGTTATTAATTGGGGTAAGCTGTCTCGAGTTAGCTTATCCTACCCTCAAACTAAACAGCCCTATATGGGATTAGTATGACCCCAGTTTAGCTAATCCCCCCAGCCCCCGATATCAAACGGGCTAATATAGTGCAGATGATGGCATTGCTTTTAGCATCAACTAATTATTTTATGGAGTTCTTATTAGAATATTTGTAGCTTGACATTCATAAATGGTATGCAAGGGAATGTAGCTCATATTAGTGAAAGTAATGACAATGAGAATAAGTAGATTTTTGTTGGGCGTGCTTGAACTCTTTTTTAGCCATATAACTTAGTTCAAAATATAGATTACGTTAAGGAAGTAAATGAAGGTGGGTTTTTCATCTTGTATGGTGGTATGATACTTTAAGCTGAAGCATTGCAAAGGGTCTTATGTGAACTAAACAAACTTTCACTTTCTTCCTTTTTAAACTTTTCTTCATCTAAGCTTACTCTTGGATCACCCTAGACTGTGATATTGTTTTTTGAAGATAGGGCATAGCTTATGTAATATACAATAAAACCAGTAAGGTAATCATTCTATTGGCGGTTCTATATATATGTGCAACTTTGAACTCCTTAAAGGTATTCAAAATAATAAAAATATTAACAAAATTGTAGCTAGTGGAAGCTCCTTTAGTCACTTGCAAGATGTTAGTGATGACAGTGGTAGAATCACTCTTAATCCAGTTGTTATTTGTAGTATCCACCCATCCTCTCGCGACCTTGGCCGCCTCCGATGCACCTTTGGTCTATGTCTTTGTAGCTCCCCTGGTGAAGAGTCAAATACAAATTACTAATTGCTTAACGGAGGTTGCCATCGTAATCTCTAATTATTATTCCAGCTTCTGCACACCATGCATCTAAGTTGTCAAAGTTTACCTTAATAATGTCTTTAGGAAACTAGGCATTAATTTAGATGTGACCCATAGCGCACTTTATCATAAGATCTTTCTTTCTAAAAGTGTGTTGAATTCTAGTATATGTAGGTAAAACATTCAGTCAAAGTTCCATTAAATGTAATTTATTTCTTTTGTCATATAATTTTGTTGGATTCTGTTTGCCAATATCAAATTCTTTTTAGGCTTAAGGTGACTTGTATATAAATGGTAGATGTTCAAAAGTACTTTTAACTCTTGCTAAATCTTGGATACTTGTTTCTTATGACAACATCTGATTAAGATCGTCTTTCCATCATGAGTTTGTTCTATTCATGCAATATTCACAGAATCAAGTTTGATGTTCAATGCATGCAAGTACTCTTTTTTCTTGTTCTATTAAAAAGTTTGTTTCATTTATTGTTATCATATTCCTTTCATCTTATATCTTTCTTATTTAATAGAACATACATTAGATGAAGTTACTACTTGGTCTTATTGTTCTCGTTGCTTAATTGACAACTATTTGCTTTACTGATGCATGAATTTATAAAGGGTAAAATATACATTAGCCTTAGATGTTTATCTTTTATTAAAGTTCGTCTTTTGAACTGTTGAAATCAAAATTGGTGCAAAAAACTTGGGCAAAATGATTCATAAAAGGGTATATCACTTAAGTTTCTGAGATTTAGTGATAATATCAAATAGGTTTATGGTTTCAAAAACATTTCAATAATATTCTGAGGATGAGATTAATATTTAAGTTTGGTCCTTTTTGCTTAATTTAATTTTTATTTATTTTTTAAATAAAATTTATATTTAAATATAAATTACAAAACCCCCTCCTTCTCTCACGTCTTGACCACCTCAACCTAAGCAGCTATCGTGCTTGGGTCGTTTTGCATGCTTGCTCCTACATATGTAGGTCGCCGTGCACTTGACTACTGCACACAGCAGCTGTGGGTTGTCTTATTAATCTCAATTTTAGGGACCTCATTGAAGTTTTCTAAAATCATAATTTTATTTGATATTGCCCTCAAGCCTCATGGATCTAGATAGTCTTTACCTTTCATAAAATTTGTGAATTTGTATTTAAGAGGTGTTAAGTCTCTGATCTAGATGTAATTTATCCCTATACTTATTACTTTTTTGGAAAGTGTTTCATGCTATTGATGCGGTGAATATTTGCAGCACACAAAATGGTCCTCAAATTTGTGCGAAACCTGTACTTAGAGCTGCAATTCCTTCCCTTTGTCCTATACATTCTCAGAAGATTCGGAGGCAAATTTTACAGGCTCTAAAGAAGGTTGGATTGAATCTATCTTCTTCTAACAAACCCCTTCCAAAGCTTCATGTGTTGATTTCTGAATGCGTGAGGCACATTCAAGTTAAAAGGAGGAGTAAGAGACTTGTTAAACTTACCGATGATGCCATGATCACCAGCTCTTTATAATTTTTTTGGCATGCATTAAGAATCTTTTTTTGCCTTATTAGTATATGATGACCTCCAAATGATGAGTCATCATCGTTAAAATTTACAAGCATCCGCTCCAGACTTTGTTTTTTGCACATGTATATATTTTTCTTTTCATTTATAAATACATTTACTTCAACTATTATTCTAAAAGAAAAATATATGCACTTATAATATTAATATATATAATTATTTATTTTTTAAATGATATTTATATATTATTTAGATAATAGATATTATTTATATAGTTCTTTAACTTCATAAATATATTTAAATTATTTTAAATTTTAAAGATATTTAAGATTTATTTGTTTGTTAATTTTAATAAGATTAAAATTTAATTTAAATAAAAATATTTTTATTAAAAATTATAAATAATATGAAATAAAATTATATTTGGATGTTGGAGGGATACGATATAAATTGTTATTTTGATATATATATATATATATATATATATATATTTAATATGAAGTGAAATTTTTTTAATTTTTGATTTTTAATTATATATATGATGTAAAATATAGTTAATTTTTAATATTAAATTTTATGTATAATATGGTATATTAGTTTAAAATTAATGATGTTAATTTTAAATTGATTAAACAAAAAGGCTTAAAATTAGTGCTTTGTAGCATATCATTTGATAAAAAAAATAACATTAAATTAAATAAGTAAAATTTGTGATGAGTTGTATAGGGGAATTTGGATCATTGGCGTTCAGTTATGCAAATTGCTAATGCTCCCTGACAGCACCCCGGGAATTTAATTTGTACTATGTAATTCGAGAGTAAGATGAAAAAATTATGATATTTATAAATAAAATAAATAAATAAAAATTATTAAATAATATAAATACATAGATAATATTGTGATAACTATACTGTTTTAGATATTATTTTTTTGACGAGGTTGTTCATTATATTACTTTGTAATATTACTTCAAATATTATCATTTAATTATTAAAAATATTCGAAAGTGTAATACTGATAATGTAATAATATTTAAGTAAGCTTTTGAAAAAGTAATATATTTTTTTTTATAAAAAAATAATATCATTAAAGCACGAAAGAATCAGTTGAAAAATAAATTGAAGAACAAACGGAAAAGCTTTTGCCTCTTCCCATGCTGCTTGCGATCGTCCCAGAATCTGCTGGCAAGAGCGACATGAACGCTGCTAGCGTGAGTTCCTCGCCGGCGCATCCCTGCCGTCTACGTATCCTCCGGAGAAAGTTCTTGTCTCCTGCCAAAACCCTAATGTTACCTCTCCCTTCTCCAGTCTCGTCCCTCTTCCGCCGGTCCCGCGGCCGTCCTCCGCCTCATCCCGATCACCGCCGGAAGCGGAAACCACCTCCTACGCACCGTGACGTCGAGTTCTCGATCGACGTGGATGACATCTCCAACCGCGTTTCTCTGGTTTTATCGCGCTTCTACCGCTTGTCCGAGGCAAAGCTGCGGCATTTTTTCTCGTCTGGCGCTGAGGCCTACAACGACCTGAAGTCCTCTATTAGAGTTGACCGCAGCAACCGGATCGTATTCTCCTGTGGACAGTCCTCGCTACTTTTCGTGGGAAATATCTTCCTGTGGACCTCCGTGGTCGTTCTTGCGCTGAAGATTTTCTCATGGCTGTGGGCGTGGCGTTACCGCTGGACTTTTCGTGATTGGAAGGTTATTCGCAGGGACCGCAGTCTTGGGGGAAGAGAGGTGGTCGTCGGGAGGAGGGATTGGAGGCGCAAGCCTGAGCGGAGGAGTTTTTGGGTTTCGGTGAATCCCCTTTCTTCATCTACGGAAATAAAAGAAGAGAAGATGAGGAAGAGTTTGATGAAGCAGCAAAAAAAGCTGGAAAAGCTACCAAATTGGTGGCCTGATCACGTGCCTTCTCCGGTTTTGTTGTTTGGAAAAGAAGACTGGCAAAAGGAAGCTCACAAATTAGTCAAAGGTGAGTTCAAAATTTCCTTGTGATGAGGTATATAGGTTAATGACAGTAACTTATATGGTGGAGATGGAGGCAATGGAGCTAAGTGAGTGATGGAATTATCTTTTTTTTTTTGATTGTGATGGAATTATCTTTAAATCCTCATAAATGGCAAAGAGTGATAGGGCAAATTTGATATCTAGGAACAAAAACTTTGAGGTTTATTTCATAGAATTGTGTTTGTAAACAAAATTTAGATAACATGCCATTCACGAGAGTTTTTTTTCATTGAACTGACTTCCAAACTTCGATGTCTTTTGCTCATTCCTAATGGAAGATCTGAGTGCATTTGTTGTGCTCTAAGGAACTTTTATGCAATTATATCTTCAATAAAGTATCAAGTTAGAGTTTCATTATCAACATTTGAAGATGTATTTAAGAATCTAATTTATGCTCTTTTACAGGTAACTCATCCACTTTATTTTGACTAATCATATATGGAAAATTTATACATGCCTTCCTCAGACATTATATGTTGATTTGATTGCCAGCAATCATGGATAACAGAATGAGCGGAAAGGATTATAAAGATGATGATATAATTCAAGTCAGTATTAATAAAAGCTAGTTTATTCTTACTGTGCATGATGTATGGTTATGAATATTGTCTACACTATATAGATTTTCCAAACAATAGGAACTTATTGGTGAGAAATCACTTTCCTTCTTTTTCAAAGTTTAGATTTATGCAAACACAGTTTTGTTTGAGAGATACGACAAGTTAGTTAATCTTTTTTGTGTACGTCTACTGGCAATCTCAGTGTCATTAAACTCTATCCAAATTATGATTTTTTTTAAACTAGAGATTCTTGTTGATCTTTGCAATCTTGTAGAGTCCCTATATTTCTTAAGTGCTACATCCTCCTTTTAAATCCACTCAAATACATTTCATCTTCAGATTATACACAACACGTTCCATTCGGTTCAGTATTGTTCGGCATATTTTAAATATACCTGTTACATCTCCAAAGTTTAAAATTATTTTAATGCTGTTGTGCATGGATAGCTCAGAAACACTGGTTGTGTAATCAATAAATTATCCGAACTATTTTGGGTTAGCACTACAGCATTAGATTTCATCACAAATTTGTTGTCAAATGTGTTTGGGTGAGAGTAGTATTAAGATTTTGCACCCTTTGTTTTGGCGTCCATAGTTATTGAAGTTAACCAGCAATATTATCCAATTTTGGCATTAATTATATGATATGGCAAGCATTTTAGTATTATCCTCTATTATAACTGGGATGTAATAGATAAATTAATACTTTTTCTAGGTGAGATAAGAATTCATGACCTTGACTTTGAAGGCAATGCTAGAGGGTAGTACCACTCTAGAAAAGATGTCTAGAAGTCTAACAGAGGCATATCCACGCTTGAAGCTGTAGAATTTGAGGTCTCTTTACAACATTATTTTAGCCGTTGGTGTTTCAGTAAAAGTCCCATATTTTCCTTTAGGATATTCATAGACACCAATTAGTTTATGATTTTTGGTTTCTTAAGGTTGCCTTCCTTAAGGAACCAAAAAACTTTATTTCATTTTTTTAAAGTTGAAATAACTTTTTTGGGTGAGCTATTAGGAGAGATGTTGTTTTAGGGGGAATTACATACATAACACAATATTTGTCAAAAATACAGATCCTACCATATTTTTAAATATTATATTCATTTCATTAAATTGTGGACTTATTTACACTTTGCACATTGTGGTTCTCTCTTGTTAAAATCTTCACTTAAAAAAAGAATATTCTGTCTTCAAACGTCTCCATATTTACAATACGTGTCACAGTTGGGTTTTTATTCCATCATTCATCATCCAACGCCAGATAGCCCTAGAGAGCTTGTCAGTGTCCACTCGACCCTATTCATAGACAATCGAGGAGCTTGTGTGCATCTTCTACATCTTGTTCACATACAAGGTGCTTGTGATTGTTAAAAGCTTAAACCTGCTCATCGATCTCTGTCAGTGAAGAGTTGTCTAGGGGAAGACGAACAAGTAATGCGTTAAACGAGGAGCTAGAAGGCGGTGAGGATATGGTGAATGAATTACTCACCCTCCTCATTCACGCATTGTTCGATTAGCATGTGTAAATAATCAAGGGTGGGGATTTGACAATTTTAACTCTGGTTAGGTCATGAGTCACACGTGAATTTAAGACTGAGGTAAATTACAGAATGTGCAAGGTGTAAATAAATCCACAATTTGATGTTATGAATGTAATATTTAAAACTATGGTGTAGAATTTGTAGTTTTTGACAAATATGATTTTATATATATAATTCCCCCCCTTTTTAATGGTTTCAACAAAACGTTACGTGTGAATGTTGTTAGGATTGTAGATGTAGGTTATTTGATTCAATATATTTGTGATGTTAATTATTTTGAAATAAAATTTGTGTAATATTTTGAAGAGACATTTACATACATTCCATAAAAATTTTGAATATTACTTGCATGTGACATTCTTCACAAAATTTGAACTATAAAATGGCATATATTTGAAAGCGGGTGTAATATTCAAAGTTTTATGTGATGTGTATTTAAAAGCCTCTGTTTCAAATGCAAGATAATTCTTTAGTACCATCAATCAACTTTTGCTCCTTATGATCCATTCTTAATACTATCACTATTTTACATGACAAATGGTGTATGCACCTATGAAACCCTTTATAGATGTGTCTGTTAGAGATGTGCTAGGGCTGCTTCTAGTTTACTCATTTTGATGGTTGAGTCTGTGTTTGACTAGGTTTGATTAATTGAGACTATTCACTCTATTTATTTCAAGTGAATCAAGTATTGTGTGGGCTATTTTTAGTTACGACTAATCAATTCTATTCGATTTTGTCATTTTAGTTTGGATTTGTTTGATTTTAATTGGGTTTTACATCCTCATTTTAGATTGTGATGTGAGAAATTTCTACTTATAAACTCCAAATTATGTAAATATTTTATCAGTTAGAAACTTGGAATAAAATAAATGTAGTTGTTTCTCTTTATGGAATTGAATATTTTATTTTAAATCTCAAAAGGCATGAGCCACGACTTCACTTGAAAATTCCTAAAGTCTTCCCACCCTACCCCATCCCCTTCATATATATATAATATATATATATTATATATATATATATATATATATATAATATATATATAAGGGGAAATTATGTATATAACACCATATTTTATACTCAATTCTAAAAAATTACAAAATTTATGAAGAGTTTTAGTTACAAATTATACTTTACACACCTTGGTTAAGCATAATTGAGTGGAATAAAATATTTTATTTATACACCTTAGTTAGTCTCTAACAAAGGATGTCATAGTGCTCGCGATGAAATAGATCTGCAACAGATCTTTAGCTTTCGCTGGCTTTTGGATCACTGCCAAGTCAAATCAGCTGCAAGTTATTGCTATTGTTTTGAATATTCAGATTTCTATCTCATTTAAATCAACTTGCAGGATCTGAAGTTTCTAACCAAGCTTAAAATAAGAGTCAAACTTGGGTAACATTTTTTGATAGTAGCAAATGAAATTTGTAAAGGGTAATTTGCAATTAAAGTTTTTTATAAATTTTATAATTTTTTAAAATTGAGTATAAAATCTATAATATTTATTAAATTTTGTGTTGTATATGTAATTCCCCCAAAATAATATTCCTGTCACAAACACTAATGCAAATACCTTGACATTGCATATGGTTGATTGAGCATAGACTGCATTTGGTTTGAGGCTTGAGTTGGAGCGCCTCAAGTTCATCATTGGATGCCCTATTATTTACCCGAATCTTCACTCCGCCTGACCAAGGAAACCCCTTGGTTTCACATTGCTCTGCTCCAAAATTGCCTTGATGTTCCACCAAGTCTCCCCTTACCCTCTTTATTTTACACATAGTTCCTTTTGTGGGTTACAAACGGTTGGTCCCTCACCCCCCCTAAAACTAATGTCACACTACAAGCGCACAAAAGATTGCTTTACGCACCGAAGATCTCTTCCTCCTCCATTCAATTATTCAATGATTTGGGCCCATCAAATTCTAATTCTTTGAGTGATGTATATATATTTCTTTCTGTATTCATATTCTAGTGAATTTCTTATCATTTTTTTGATAGATTCTTTCCTTCTTTCTTGGATTGTTTAATTGCTCAAAGGTGAACCCTTTTTCAATTTTGAAGGATAATTACTGCTAGCTAAATTATTTGCTAATTTTAGATATCCCTTTTTTTGTTTGTGATGTTTGGACAACCTTAATCAAATAGATAAACTTGCAGTTGCCTTTAATCTAATTGATTTTAAGGATTTTATTGGCTTTGTTTGCGGGATTTTAGCTTCTTGTTTGCTACAATTTTGTTTCTTGCATTCCCATCCGCATCAACAAAGTAGGGGCATTGTATGGGAGCTTGATCTCACACGTGCTCCCAATCTCAAATGATTTTTTCTGATTGATGTGATTGCTCTTAAAATTGTCTACTTGTTTAGTGACTTTCTCAAGTCTCTATCATACCACATTCTATTTGAGTACTTTCTATATTTTATTCTTAGTAATTATATTGCTATCCTTGTGATATCTGTGTTTAACTTTGTTGACCATAATTGGATGTTCACTCCTTTTTATTAAAGAAATCTTCCAATGAGCATTGGGCAGGTGGCTAGATTATAGAATTTTAGGTACAAAATGTTTGGTATAATCAAAATTGATTGATCCATTTAAAATAACATGGATTGGGGAGGAACGGTTGGTACGAACCCCTATGTCTGATTTTAGAAGATTGTTTCATTAATGTGAAGTATTGCTAGCTTGAGCACTGAAGCCTTTTGCTATTATTTATTTTTCTTCAATCACATGTTGATCTTTTTAGAAAATATATTGATCTTTCCTTTGTATGATTGGATCAATAGCTTCGGGAGATATGCAGAACTTCTGGTGCAAAGGTCTCACTTGGAACAGACAATGCTCGTGATTCTTTTTATCGAGCAGCGGTGGAATTTGTTCTCAATTTTTGTACTAGGTATCTTCTCCTAGAAATTGTGATATAGCTTTGTGTTATGGAGGATAATTAGTCCATATTATTAACTTATATGTGTTGATGCTTGACTATTTGCTAGCCGATTAAGGATAATTTTATTATTACTAATCAAAAGAAATTATTAATTTGTAATTTCTTTTTCAAATTTGACTAAATTTTGAGCTCTTTTTTTTGAAACCTATTGATTTTATTGATTATAATTATTTTAGGTTTTGATTAATTTTTTTGTTTAATGTTTAATATGGTTAATTATGAGTCATTGACGAAAGTTCTCCAAGTCCAAATGAAAACTAAAACTTTATTTTATTTTACATTTATTTTTTCGATTTCTAGGACTATCATATGGGCATGCATACATTTACCTAAAATTCTACTTGTGTTTCTAATACATTTACCTAGAAGTTTTTTAAAAGTAAATTTTATAGAACAGCTATAAGGTCGATGATGTTATATAATGCTTTGGCTACAAAACAGAAATACACAAATAAGATAAGTATCGCAAAATAAGGATGCTAAGATGGATGAATGGCATACGCGAAAGAATAATATGAGAAATAAGTATATTCGTGAAAAAGTTGGAGTATCCTCAATTGAGGATAAGCTTAAAGAGAGCCAGCTTAGATAATTTGGACATATAAATCGTTAGTCGATAGAAGCTATAGTTAGGAAAATTAGATTATTGAATTTTGCTCATGTAAAAAGAGAAAAGGGAAGGTCAAAAAAGACGTAACATGAACTATAAGAAATGGTTTTTACAGTCTTGGAGCTAAATAAAGATTTATTATTTGATAGAGTGCAATGAAAATAAAGAATTTATGTAGTCGACCTCACTTAGTGGGATAAAAGTTTGGTTGTTATTGTTGTTCTCATATGTCATTTTAAAAGTCTTTAGGAACCATTATCCAAGGTTGCTATCATTTTTGAGTTTTTAAAACTCTAACTTGTACTTTGTGGGGAGGTTGGCCTAATACCATAGTCGACCTTGGAGAATTATTGGATCTAGGCAGAGCACTATTCGAGCGCCATATGTGCTCAGTCCTGCCTAGATTGCACACATGGTGGGACACTAAAAAAAGCTAGTTTTACCCTTGTGATAGCTGGAGACCTGGTTTTATTGGGTATTCTTGCCAATTTGCTTGGCCTAAAATCAACTACATGTGATAGGAAATTTTTCCCATTTGGTGAAAGGTCTAAAAAGCTAATTTTCTCTTGGCCTTTTACAATGAGTAATGCTACACATCCTCATAAATGACTCCAAATGTTAAAGGTAATTAGGATTTTCTATATAGTACCATTGCCACATAGGCTAAACATATTTTTTTAATCTATGTAACACTATTATTACATAGGAATACTAGTTAAATTCAAAGTTCAAGTTTATTTATGGAGCTACAAAGCATTTCTCTCTTTTGTATTTGCCAAAAGAAGAAATAGCTAGTTCCTCACTACTGAAATGTCTTTTTCGCAGCAGCTCTTGAGCCTTGTGCTGATGAATATCTATCTTGGCTAAAACCATCTTAGATGGTACTTTCCCTTTAATTCTTGAATTACTTAGTTTTTGTGTGGGAATTTATTGATTTTACTCATTTTGAAGTCACCTTGGATACTCAAATTAATCTCAGCTGAAAACCAAGTTTTAACTCAGATTTCTGCTCATGGAAATGTCAAAAATATCTTGTACTTGGCTTCTACCATGGTCCATGTTAAGGCTAAGTCCACATGACCATTGCTTGATGATTTGAGTCAAATCTTAGGTCCTTGTTTTGCTGAAACAAATGTAATAAAACCAATCCAGATTTTAGCATTTTTCCTGCACATCGCTTGCAGTTGAAAAGTCAAAATACCCTACCACATGGGCTCCTTTCATTGATCCAGCTGTCCATTCTTTCCGAATGGCTTTTTGTTGGATAGTTTGAATCTAAGGCTGCATACTTGAACTATTTTTCACCCAGCTGAATGCATTGAGGTCTACATGAGTTCTTTGTTTCCATTGCGCTCTATCAATCAACAAATAATAATTAACATAATAACTAATTTTATTTCACATTATACACAAATTTTTATAAAAAAAAATCCTCATCCAAGTTTAATTTTAACCTTGAAATTAACCTTTGCCAACAATCACGTAAAAAACTTGTATATCTTTTTGAAGGAAATCAACTATTGAAGGAGATCTTGTGCTGAACAAAAAAGGAGATCAACTATGGAAGGAAATCCAGTGCTCTACAAAGTGATACAAAGCTGAAATTTACTCTAGTGCAGATTTCTTTCTTTCAGCTTTTCCTCTTCTGTTCTAGCTAGTCCTCTTCCAGTTGGTTTTTCTTTCTGCATTCATGATCTTGCACTTCAAGGGAAGCAAGATCTATGATTAGTTTTTGATTTTAGAACTTGCTTCTTCTTGAAGCATATAAGGTTTTTACTTCTCATCCAATATTCTTCAAGTTATATGGAAAGTATTTAGCGAATCTTTCTTGGAATTTATTTGAGTTCTTTGCCTTGGGAAACTTGTGCATGCATTGAGGTTCTCTTGTAATTTTCTCTTATCTACTAGTAGTTTTCAGTGCTAGCTAGTCTAGCTTCCACCATTTGGCTTGTTTCCTTTCTCCTTATGAGAGGAGTGGTGCGTTTCTTTTCCATTTGTGAGAAGAGTGTAAGGGGTATTGAGCACGGAAAAATCAAGTTTGGTTAGGATCGCGCTTATTAAAAATCCAAGTTGGGTTAGATTTGAGCATGTGTAAAAAATTTAATGGTTTTTCCTTATCTTGAAAGGAAAGGATGGTACTTTAGGTTTTTCCTTTGATTTCTGTCAAAAAGTTATTTTAGCGGAGAAATTACTACTTGAGGAAGTGTGGGAGTGGAGTAGGCCAAGGAATGTTGAACCACTATGAATCTATTGTGCATTTTGTTTTTCTTGCTCCATATTGTACTCCTTATTAGATTGATTCACTCTACTAAAATTGATTTTATATTTAGTAAATCTAATTTTTAAACTATAATACACATATAGTAAATTGGAATTTAACCCATTAAAAGTTTCCTTGTGAGGAGAGATTGTCTCCCTTGTTTTTGTTGGCCTACTCTTATTTATCTAGTAAACGAATCTTAAGCCTTCAACTAAATGTTTATTAAAATTTACTATTCCCAATTCAGTTCCTATTGGGAAGCCTTTTGGCCAACATCATTGAAGATAAATGCAAAGATTTTTAATTAGAGTAATCGGGTTACTCTTGATTGACTATCAAACATGCTGTATTACCTTTAACACCTTGTTCATTTGTATTTGTGGGTATTTGTTTTCTTCATGGACATCTGGGATTAATTTAGGGTAAGACTGCCTGGAACTGCTGTTGAAATTGATGGTGAGGAAGTGAAGCAATTTATTTGTGGGCTTGCTGAAAATATTGGGCTTGACAACCCTCGAGCTGCCAGACTTATTTGTGCTGCTGTTGCTGCTCGAACTCGTTCAAGTTTCTTACAATCCTGGGTAACTTTTTGAATCACGCTTCCTTAATGCCGTGACTTACTCGACATTGGCACATAGTGTATTTCTCATCTGAAGGATCTAAGCCATAGTTTTATTATGTTGCAGGCATATGAAGTCCAAGGAAAACCGGTTGACTCATCCGAAGAATTATCCAATCTCTGCCAAATCTATCAGATTTTTCCACCAGAAGAGAATGCTGTATGGCCATTTACATGCTGCTTTAGTTTAAATATCTTGCTTTCTTTGATGTTAATGATTGATGAATTTTTATGCTTTTGGGTAATATTTCAGCTTTTATGCACAAACACTTGTAATTCTTTCATCCTCTGATATATTTTTTAAAATCTGCTTAATTATTAATATCTGATTCCATTAACAGTTCTGAATTTGACAAAAATTGTGTTTTCCTGACATGAACTTTGTACTTATATGAATGTACGGAAAACAATGTCATGGAATGAATTCGGCATAATCAATGTTTGATTTTTATGAAGCAAAAAGCTAAATGTACACCTCCATAAGATGCAATCTATCTTTGTGATTTTAGAAGCTCGTTCACCATTTGTTTGCTTAGAACATGAATTCTGTGCTTCTTTCTACATATAGATTTATGTATCTTTTGCATCAAGCCGTCCTTTTGGTGTCACTAATTCAATCAATTTATAATCTATAAACTAAAATGATCAAATATGCTTGGCTGCAGCCAGAGATGGAGATGGTGGCTAGTGGTCTTAAGAACAGCTTGAAGATAGAGCAAAGGATACGCTTGCTGACTCTTTTTGGTGGATTGTGCTCTTTAGATTGTCTGAGGGTCGCAACGGAGGCTCTTGGTCTTGTAAGCTACGCATTAAGGAATTTTCTGCAAAATTATTTTGATCATCGCAATCATTATTCCAGCAGTTTGAGGTTTTGATTTATGAATCATTTTTCAAGAATTATTCATTCAAAACTTTTTTTGTATCTTCCAACCTACATTTTTCAGCATTACTTTTTCCAACCTGTTATCTTAATGTTATGTTATATTATTTAGAGAAAATAATTGATTGGTTTAATATCATTTATAAATAATTTTCTGTAAGATTATTGAATTACTAGTCAAAAGATAAAATGCAAATATCATGACATAACATCAAGATAACAACTAATAAAATGCTTTCTAAATTACATCTAATCACTTTGAGGAGCTCTATTCATGCAAATTTTGGAAGTTCATTTTCTCATTCTCTTAAAATATGAGAAAAATATGATATATATTTATGATAAATTACTCAGAGAAGGGCATCAGTACATGGTGTGATAAGCTGGAAGGCTAGAAAGGGACATCATAATTTTTGTTTCTTGGGGATTCATTGAAAACCAGAAAGTGAGCTAATGAACCTAGTTGAAGTCAAAAAATGTTCTTAGAACCTAATGAAATCAAATATTTAAAAAGATGTGTCCTGCATGTCAGGAACCCGGATGTAATTTATGATAAACGTGACACTATTATCTATTTTTTATGCTTTTTTCTTGGTTATATATGAGTATTCTCTTATGAAAATTGCCATTTTCTTACCTTATTTGGTAGGTTGACGTTGGATCTGATGCAAAGCACGGCCTATCTTATTTTGGGTAAATTCTTTCTTCTTTTATCATACCATTTTATACATGTTATCATATTGTTGCCCACATTCTACATGATCACATTGTTCTTTAGATTCTCATGTTGAAGTACAACATGCTGAATAACTACTATAATGCTATGTTGAGTTCTATAAATCATAATACGCTATGAAAAGTCATTAAAAAGTTTTGACTCGAGAATGATTTTAATCTTTATTTCATTTTTACAAATTAAATCAATATGACATTCTTAATATGATAATCTCTGAAATAAATTAGTATGGTGTTTGTTTTAGATATTAGTACAAGGGTGTAACTATGCTAATTTGACATAAATAACATAATGTTTTGTTTTCGTCTTACAGCTTGGACTATCAAATAAATTATAATTATAATTTATAATGATATAGATATTTACATAATATTGATAATTAAGTAACATTAATATTTATATTGTATTGAATTAAATGCCCCAAGTGTTATGTTGATTGTTTGTCAAATAAAAAGTACTGTTACTGTTATTTATCAATTCTAAGAGTCTGTTTGTTTGTAAGGTTAAATTTAACAAGGTTAAATTTAACAAGGTTAAAATTAAATATAGATAGAGATATTTTTTATTAAAAGTTATAAATGATTTGAAATAGTTAGTTATTATGTTGGGATATGTGAAAGATTGATATAAAGTTAGTTATCATGTTGGAATATGTGAGAGAAGTGATATAAATTAGTTATTATTTTAATAATTTGTGTAGGATGTGGAATAAAATTAATTTTTAATATTAAATTTTATGTGATGTGATATACTTAGTTAAAATTAAATCAGGTTAATTTTAAATTTCAAAACAAACTGAGCAAAGTTATACTCTATACTTAATATTTTTGTTTAGATGTTTCATGATTTTCTTTTCTTATGATTTGGTGATATCTCACCGTTAAAAAATAAGTACAGTAAATATTTCGTTGGTAAATATATACAAATCTTATAAAAAACTGTGAATATTTGATATTTTAACACCTGTTCGTCACAAAATTGCATGCAAAGTCTTAATTTTTGTTTGCATGTTTTTATCTAAAATATAATTATATTTATGAAATATATCTGTACTTTATTTACGTCTGTTTGGTTAAAGTTAAAAATGCTATTAAAATATTTTAGAAATATTTCTGTTAGTATTTTATGTTTATTTTACATTATATATAAATTTTAATATAAAAAATTAATTTTATTTTATATTATATGCAATGGTTAACTTTAATATTTAATTTTATTTCACATTTTTTATATACAACTAGTGGTTGTGCGTATCAAAAACTAAATTTATATTTTTATATAAGATATTAAGATGCACGATTTATGTTAAGCATATGCTACACATAAATTAATGCAAATCAAACAATACAACAATTTGTGTTGTAGAAAATATAGTTGAGATTTTGATTAATTTGGATCTACTATCCTAATTTGCAGCCATTCGGGCAATCTGTCACAATAAAAAGCTTGAGAATATGAAGGTAAAGCTTTTCGTACACAACTTTATCACTAAAAAGGTAATTTTATCGTTATTCATTTATTTCATGTCAGTATAAAGAGAAATTATTGCATCCGAATCGAGCATCATCTGGATGCCGATCAGAGGCCGCCATGTGTGCAATACAGGTAGGTTCGAGTACATGTGGTGACCTCTGATTTGCATCCGAATGCAATAATTTCTTCAGTATATGAGCATATAGTCTTGTCAAGTAACCTTGTGTCATAACCTTGGTGTGATCCTAATTAGTTATACCATCTAAGTTCTGATTATAATTGATGTTTTTGTTTTTATGTTTTATAAATTTTGATCGGATTTGATGGCTATCTGTTTTTGGTTCTTGCTATCAAAAGTTGTACTCATTATTTTTACTTCTCTTCGGGGTCGTTTAGTTCGAGTTTTTTTTTGGATAAGAGAAAAAAATATTTTATTTTTTAAATTTAATAGAAAAAAATTTATTTTAATATTAGAAAGTATGGAAAATGTGATATTTAAAATTCTAATATTTGTATTTGTGTTTGTTGTCAAATAAAGTTAATTTTTATAGTAAAAATTTGTGTTTAGCAAAAAAATTATCTTGAATTAAATAAAAAGCTGTTTATTTTATTTATGCGTGTATAATATTATCGGTCATCTTGAATTTGAATATAAAATCTAGGCAGAGACAATTCAAATCTAGGCAGAGACGAAGCATGAAAAAGAACATTTTTTTTTTATATTCAAAAGCAGGTCTCTTGCATTAAATAGTACTGATAATATTAAAGAGAGGGAGAAAGAAAAGTAATAGGGCAAATTACGTCCAGGTCTCTGAGTTTAATGTTTAATATTGTGTAAGTTCACATTTTTAAATTAACATCGGGGTCCTTGAGTTTTAATAAATTATCAAATGGGTCTTTTTTTTAATTTTTTATAATTTTTTTTTTTTTTAAATTACTGTTTTAAGATTCTGCCTTTCTCGCTGTCCTCCCGATCCCTCGCACGCCTGCGGGCCTCGCGGTCGTTGGCGGACGCACCGCGCGGCAACCGGACTGTCGGCGGCCGCGCGGCCCGCGCTTGTGCGCCGCATCGGGAGGAGAGAGAGAATGACAAGGGTAAAATTGTAATTTTAAAAAATTCTAATAATAAAAATAAAAAAGATCCATTTGATAATTTATTAAAACTCAAGGACCCCGATGTTATAATTTAAAAAACGTGAACCTGCACACTATTAAGCGTTAAACTTAAGGACTTGGATGTAATTTGCCCAAAGCAATAATATAATATCAGCCGGCTATAAATATTATAATTTTTTCTGCAGTTATTTTTCTCAAGTCACTTTTATTTATGACTACTATGAATGTTATTATAACTGTTTCTCAAAATCCTAAAATCCTAATTTCTCAAAAATCCTAATTAGGGAGAGAGAAAAATCCTAATTTTTCAAAAATTAACTATTCTAAAATAACTGCTATGAATATTACCATATTTTAAGTTTTTTTTTAACTTGTGTTTTCTATTATTTTAATATTAAAAAAAATATTAGTTGAGAAATAAAATAATTTTTATATTAAAATTTATAATAAATATAATAGAAATTTATTAAAATTTTAAAATTTTATTTTATTTCAAATATTAATTTGTGCGACGTATTTTTAATTTTATATAACTATTTCATCCTCATGCTCTTATGTGAATTAATTGTATTTGTCTATAATTTTAAGTTTTGTTAAAACTAGCTAGTTTCATTATTTTTTTAGTTTTGATCACGACTAATTTGACATTTAAATAAATAATTTATAATTTTAATTATAAAATAGTTTTTGATTTTCTCTTGGTTTTTATTTTAGGTCCTACAAAATTATAGTGTAGTTTTCAAATTTTGGTAGTCTCACTTTTAGTTTTAATTTGCTTGTTATAATGACAATGAATACGATAATTTGATCCCAAATTTTTATATTTTATGTTTTAGGTCTTAAAAAAATTGCAATTTGACTTTCGATTTCTCCTAAACTTCACCGTTCATATTTCTTATAACAAAAATAACAAATAATGAGAATTAACATCTATCAAGTACACAATATATTCTAGTTCTAGTAAAAAGTATAAATATTTGCTTACATATATTAAATTTTTTGAAAAAATTTTAATTTTGAAAAATTTTATAAACTCTAAGTTTTAAACTTTAAAAATTTGTACTTTTGACCACGGGCTTCAAGAAACTTTCTACTCAGCATATTTGTTATTTATAAATAATTTATTATGTTGCAAGAATAAATATAAATATTATAATTAATAGATTGCCGAATTAATAAACAGATTATTGAAAATATGAAAACTGTGAAATGCAGTTGAAAGTTGAAATTAAAATTTTAAAATTCAGCCAAAATCATTAGTTTCAGTTTTCCAAATTAATTTTGGGAACTGATTTTAAAAGTAATATTTTTTTTAGTTTTGATGCAGGGCATATTGTTTTATTAGCAATATGGTCTTTTCATCCGAGCAAAAATCGGTTAACTTTGTAGTTCATTTGACTATATTTTTAAGTCAAATGTAATTTTATTATTTTGAGTCAATTTAAATCAAATATTATATTTTATGCTGATGAGTATATCTATTTATGTGTTTTTTAAATAAATTAGATTCAATTTAGATCAATTGAATTCAAATTATTTTAAATTGAATTTAATTTAAATTTAATTGAATTCAAATTATAAATAATTTGACTTTAATTGTGAGAAGACAGAAACATGAAGTCCCAGTCTCATTTGTTTTAAAATTTTTTTTTAGCTTAACATAAAATTTAATTATAAAAATTAATTTTATTATATATTTAGACAAATATAAATTTTAGAATTAATTTTATTTTATATATTTAATATTTTTTAATATTAAAATAAATTTTTTCACATTAATTTTTAAAAATAAATTAATTTTTTCGCTTATTAAAAAAAACTTGCACCAAAGCCCTAGAGCGTTCGGGTTTTTCTTTTCAGATCGCAGTCGCGGTGGCCTCCCCGCAGGCCTAATTATTGCATTCGGGCTGCGCAACACGTCATTTTTTCGGTAGCCAGTTGCCGTGCGACGCATTGCATGCGGGTCCCACATTCAGCTTTCCCGACTAACGGCGAGGTTTTTTGACGCCGTTTGCTCTTGTATCTGGCGGGATATCGGTGAACTCAAATCCCTAATCAGCAGAGCACCGCAACTCTCGCCTTGCCTTGCTACCAAAGCACCGCCGTCTTCAAACCCCGCGACCGATCTCGCCTTGCCTTGCTACCAGAGCACCGTCGTTGTCCAAACCCTGCCGCCCAACGCAGCCACCGCAGTCGTTGCGAACGTGGCAAGATCGGTCGGTCTTGCCTCGCTTTTCTACCAGAGCACCGCCGCTGTCCAAACGCCGTCGCCCAACGCAGCATGCCTGATAGTTTGCTGAAATGGGACAAATGACCAATTAATGAGACCTGATAGTTTGCTGAAATGGGAGGAGAGCGAGACGATGGGGATGCATTAGGGTTTTCGCTATGAGCTTCGTTAATGGCCTCACGGACCAAGCTGACGGTGAGTGCTTCCATTTCCTCCTCCTCCTCCTCCTCTTCTTCTTCTTCTTCTGTTTTTTCGTCTTCTGTCAATGTCTTCGTTTAGGGTTTTAGATGAATCTATTCTGGGTTTTGGGAGTGCAGGGTTTTCAGATGGGGAAGATGGGGTTTTTCTGGCGAGGGTTAGCTTATTTGCGGAATAAGTGGCATTTTGTTTTTTGTTTTTTCCTCCTGAACAAATGGACAACCTCGTGATGTGTCTTCTTGAAATTGTTAGGAGATTTCATGACTAATCGTTGCTTCTGCCTGCCTCATGGTCATGACATTTTGTAAAATTGAGGAACATTGATATCAGATTAATGTTTATTATTTGAAAAACTGAAATAGAATAAGATCCTAGCATATGCATACGCTTTAAAAGGTATATTTAAAGATGCGAAAAGTTTTTAGTTTGGCAAAAAGCTGTTCTTTTTTCTTTT
>KZ451885.1:3621613-3674795 GCA_002786265.1 Apostasia shenzhenica | reverse complement strand
AGTGAACTGGTTTAATGTGCAATTTAGTTTCGAGAAAGTACTGTTAGTAAGTTGTGGCTCCAATCTAGTGGAAGCTGTTAGGCCCAACCTTGATAAATGATTAATTCCCAAAGTTAATCGAAGACATGGAGTGCAGCCATAGAGCAGAAGTTTCAATGTAATTTTATTTGACAATCTGAAATGAAATCAGAGAATATAACATGAGAAATTGGAAAGTCAAAATTGAAATACAACTAAAATAGAAAGTTCAACAATTCTTCCAACAGTTATGTGTGATAAATCACTATATACTTTTACTGACTTTCCGTGTGCAGTATCTGCTCTTAATGTCTTGTTTGTAGCATGAATTCAGCTCATTACTATATACTTTTACTGAGATTCAGTTTCTCGTAAGTGTCTTTTGTAATATTCAACATATTGAAATTTCCCTCATTATCTCTGTAAGCTAATAAAGCTTGGATTTTGTTTATGTTATGAAATCAAGATGTTTATACGGTCCTTGAGTTGTGGCAAAAGTTTATACAACTTTATCATTTTTTTTAAAATTGTGAGCTTAGACGTTCAAGTTTTTGTATTTTATTGTTTTCATAATAAGGTTTATTTTTCTGGCTTCTCTTAGATGCAAATATATATGAATAAGTATTTATGGTTGTTAATCAATATGTAAATAACTTTCATTAGTATCAATATTCACATGCCCAAACGATCAAAACAACTTTTTTTATAATCAGATATAACTCTTATCTTAAACCTAATGTTGTCATGTAGTTTTGGTTGTTTTATTCTGATCCTATTAATGATGTAATGTTTTCATCAATTTTTCTAATATTCACATTGTATAATTAAATGAATTTCTAATATTGCATGTGAATCTTCGCAATGATTATTTATTTGATCATATTTGTCTATCTTTTATATTGCAGAAAATGACTCGTAATAAAAAATCCAAGCAAAGTCTACTACAAAGAAGTTATTTCCTTTTCTAACTATCACTTCAAAGGTGTTTTCCATGTCAAAATGAGAAGTTTATTTGATGAGATATCGCCTGTACTTCCCAAAGAAACACATAGAGATCTTACAAAATGTTGGTATGGCTCATTTTTTGCGAATTCCTAGTTACAAGGCGAATGTTCAATTATCTCCGCGGTACTTTCAAGATGGGATTGAGGCGGTTGGTGGATTTAAAATTGGTCATCATGTTATCCCTTCAATCCCGAAGTTATTAGCTCCTTAATTGGAAATGCCTAACCATGGAACAAGTTTTAATTGGGTCACAACTTTATCCAAATTTTTACCATAGTGATTCGCGATATCAAAGAAGCTTTAAAGTTACTTGTTACTAACTTCGGACTTGTCGTGATCCACAGCAAATTGCAAGTCTTATTAAAAGTTTATTCTGGTCGCCTATTTTTTCCCAAAATAAGTTATGTTTGTTGCAGAATTATTATGAAATATCTCACATGAGGGGATTGTCTTTGAAGATGTTAAAGAAGATCACTAATCCTGTGCTTCTACGCTCAGATCTGTTAATGGTTGTCTTGAATCGTGACTCACATTGGATTTTAGTCGTACTAGATTTGAAGGCAAAACAGATTTGCATATTCGATTCGATTAAAAATCCAGCCCATAAAGATGTGGTGTTTAAGTTGGTAAATACATTTGTTATTCAATTTATTGTAATTATTATATTTCTTAACAATAATTATTGTATTGACATACAATATTGTAGGTTGAAGTGTTATATCAGGAGTCTGAATCATTTCAGAGCTTTGCCATTTCAGAATGGCCAGTAATCTATGTCGAACTCCTTCCTAGACAATCTAGCAGCAGTGACTGTGGAGTGTTTGTTATGAAGTACATGGAGCGACTTTTGGATATTTCAGATGGAGAATGGAGCTGGAGACAATATCTTAATTGGCAAGTAGAGATGAATGTATTTAGAGCTCAAATTGCTTACGATATCATAAAGTTCGGTGAACAATTTGCTAAAGAACCAGCGAAAGATACTAAGTTTTGTAATATATAATTATACAATTGATATGTAAATGTGGTTTGACTGTTTTTAATTTATAGTTCGGTATAGTACTGACTTTTTGGTACTGTCAGTGATGAATCTTCTTCTTGATGTCGTACCCTAAATCAAAATACAATGTCGGTAAAAAAATACAGTAGTAATATTTGGGAGTAGTAAAAAATTACAGTAGTAAAATTACAGTATATTCTTCACATAGGCGTAGCTTTGTATAGCATATGTATGACATATGTAGCAATAAGTTAACCTATATAGCTCATATGTAGTTTTGTTTTTCATGCAGACGGTGTATTGATCATATGTATCACATATGTAGCACTTACTCTAACCTATGTATCTCATAAGTAGGTTTTTTTTCATACAGCAGTAGTATTTGTGAGCATATGTATCACATAATGTAGCGATTTTTGTCTCATACGTAGCACTTTCATACTGTTTGTATCTCAGATCGCATCTTTGTATAGCATATGTATGACATACGTAGCACTAACATAACCTATGTAGCTCATACGCAGCTTTGTTTTTCATGCAGACTGTGTATTGGGATCATATGTATCAACATATGTAGCACTTACTCTAAGCTATGTAATCTCATACGTAGCTTTTTTTCATGCAGCAGTAAGTATTTATGAGCATGGATGTATACACTATGTAGTGATTTGTACCCTCATACGTAGCACTATTATGAAATGTTTTGTATCTCAGACGGTGCTTTGCTATGTAAGCATATGTTATGACATACGTAGCACTAACATAACCTATGTAGCTCATACGCAGCTTTGTTTTTCATGCAGATGGTGTATTGGGGATCATATGTATCACATATGTAGACTTACTCTCTAACTTATGTATCTCATACGTAGCTTTGTTTTCATACAACAGTAGTATTTGTGAGCATATGTATCACATATGTAGCGATTTTTGTCTCATACGTAGCACTTTCATACTGTTTGTATCTCAGATTGCATCTTTGTATAGCATATGTATGACATACGTAGCACTAACATAACCTATGTATCTCATACGTAGCTTTGTTTTCATGCAGCAGTAGTATTTGTGAGCATATGTATCACATATGTAGCGATTTTTGTCTCATACGTAGCACTTTCATACTGTTTGTATCTCAGATTGCATCTTTGTATAGCATATGTATGACATACGTAGCACTAACATAACCTATGTAGCTCTACGCAGCTTTGTTTTCATGCAGACAGTGAATTGGAGATCATATTGTATCACATATGTAGTTAGTGATTTGTGCTCTCATACGTAGCATATTATGAATGTTTGTATCTCAGACGGTGCTTTGTATAGCATATGTATGACATACGTAGCACTAACATAACCTATGTAGCTCATACGCAGCTTTGTTTTTCATGCAGAGGTGTATTGGGGATCATATGTATCACATATGTAGCATTACTCTAACTTATGTATCTCATAACGTAGCTTTTTTTTCATGCAGCAGTAGTATTTTGTGAGCATATGTATCACATATGTAGCGATTTTTGCCTCATACGTAGCATATTATGAATGTTTGTATCTCAGACGTAGCACTGTTCTTCACACAGGCGTAGCTTTGTAGAGCATATGTATGACATACGTAGCACTAAGCTCTCCTATGTAGCTCATACGCAGCTTTATTTTTCATGCAGACTTAGTATTGGAGATAATATGTATCACTTACTCTAACCTATGTATCACATATGTAGCACTTACTCATACGTATGTATCTTATACGTACCTTTTTTTTCATGCAGACGTAGTATTGGAGATCATATGTATCACATATGTAGCACTTACTCTAAGCTATGTATCTCATACGTAGCACTTTTCTTCAGATAGGCGTAGCAAGTAGAGCATATGTATGACATATATAGTATCTATGCTAACCTATGCAGCTCATACGTAGCTTTGTTTTTCATGCAGACATAGTATTGGAGATCATACGGTAACTGTATCTCACTAACTGTAACAAGAAACTAATTCAGGTAATACAAGGCAAAAGATGGAAATATTCCATAAGTACATCCATGATTATAACATTCATCTTTACAAAAAATAATATTTTTTTTTCACTGGATTAATAAAGTACAATCCTAGACTGTTAAATGGAGTAAAGGTCAAGCATAGATTGATCTGCTTGTGTGTTTACTGGCAGAACTCGCTTTGCTCCACAGTTCTGTATATGCATTGCTGCTGCTGGTATTGAAGCATGTTTTTCTTTGCAAAACGTTACTGCATTGAAATAGTAGTTGATTTTTTACTTTACACATATAAAAATTAAACTATAAAGCTAATTATGATTAATAAAGTCATGCCTTTTTTCTTTTTTCCCTTTTCCCAGCGTCCCTTGAGTCGTGCATTTGTAACACCTTTGGGTCTCTTCATAGGCGGATCTCTGACTACTATGTTCACTACCTGTTTTGGAACTCCACTCTTAAGTATAGGTAAGATAGAACTGCTTTGTAAGCCATGATTAATGATAGCATCCAGTTGATCCATATGCTGTACGAACAACTTTCTAGTATATTCAGAATATTGAGCTTTCATCATGAGTTGATAACAAAATCGGTTGGCATCATTAAGGAATTGTTGGTTTTCAGACTGCTTAATAATTGGTGGTGCCATGTAAGTATAATCCATCTTCTTATTTATGTGCTTCGTCCATCTTTTAACTATGTAACGATCGGGAAGTACCATGACATTCATCATCAACAATATCCTCAAAGCATGAGAGCATAACAAGCCTACAGTCTCGAACTTCTTACAAGTACACTTGATATCTAGTGAAGTTGAGTCAAAACTTACTTGGTACTCCTTTTGATCACCAAATCTTCCCACTGAATAAACCTTTGTATTTGCAGTAGTTGAAATTAGATTTGACCTTGATCCGCAAGCCCCATTCATTAGCAATTTCTGAAAAATATTATATATTTTGATAGTATAAACTTCACGAGCTTGGTTAAGAAGAGGCGAGTGTTGAATGATTGGTGTAGAACTTTTTTGCCTGCACATAAAGTCTTCATCCACTTCTGCTTGTCGCCATCGTGCAATAGCTCTCTCTAAACCCAAGAAACAATCAGTTAATGTACTAGTGGGTTTGGAAATACCATGACAAACATTATTTGTACTTTCACTTCTTTGTGTGGATAAGATTCCTAGATCAAGCACATCCCTATTCATTGATGTAGACCACTTGTGCTTTATTTTGTAAAGATTAGAAAGCCATTCATTTTCATGTAAACCACCTATGTCAAAGGCAAAATGTAAGTGTGATAAATATATTAAGTGCTTCGTAGTAATAGAAAAGAGGATAATATGATTACCTTTTTCAAGCATCATTTCCCACTTCACTTCAAATTCTTGTGGAGTGTCACAAGATCGCATGCATATATAAAAGAGATCACGTACCTCCTCATTAGTATTTGCAACGTGAACCATTGATGGTACCTTTTTCGATATATGCCATTGACACAAACGATGTCTTGTTTTTGGGAAGACATTCTGTATCGCTTTAGACATAGCTTGATCCTGATCAGTAAATATTGTAATTGATTGCTTACCATTCATCATATTAAGAAATGACTGGAATAACCATTCAAATGAGATTATTGTCTCATCAACTAAAAATGCTGCTCCAAATAGAATATTTTGCCTATGATTATTGACGCCTATAAGAGGAGCGCATATAAGATTATATTTGTTCATGCGATAGCTTGTGTCAAATACTACTACATCTCCAAAAATATTGTAGTCCATCTTGCATTTTCCATCAACCCATAAAAAATTTGTCAGTCTTTGTTCTTCATCAAATTTCACATCCCAATCAAAAAGAGAATCAAAGTCTTTACGCTCTCTAAAAATCTTGAGCAAGTTGAAGGCATCCCCAGACTCAATACGTAGCAATTTCTCGTGATTAACGAAATTGTATGCATCGCGTTTGGAGAATCCAACATTCTCAATGCCACCTGCCTGTTGTACAATATAGGAAAACGCATCTGCGGTACTTATTCCCACCTTTGACATGCACTGCAGGACACCAGCCTCTTTACCATGGATAGAGCGATGCGATCTAAGTAGGTGTCGTTCTTTTGGAGAGGCAAGCTCATGATTGTGTTCTTCAACTAATTTGTTAATCCACCATTTACCGTTAATATCTACTTTAAATCTCACCATAGCAGGACAACCACACCTTCCATCTAACCTAGAGAATTTTGAAGTGTCTGTGTCATTTTTTTTTTCGTTGTTTTTGAAACCAGCCTTTGAACAAACAAATTCTCTACTTTTAGGCTTCCTTGTTCCAGCCCAATAACTATTGTGACTCTTTCGCACACTAAATCCAGTTAATAAAGCATATTTGGAGTAGATATTGTAAGCTTGATCTTCATTATGAACAGAAGTCCGTAGAAGTTCTGACAACTTAAGAATATCACATGAATCAGCCTCCATCAAGTCCTGCTGTAAAATAGAATGTATAAATTACTTTTAGAAATGCAATTAAAATAGAATAAGTAAATATTCTGTATTAATGATGAAGAGCTGTGTATCATTGTCAAAATGTAAAACATATTATATATATATATATATATATGCAGTACTTCTACATATAAGATTACATATCATATATATATGTAATATAGTATGGAACATAAAATTTCTTTGTAGGACCAAAAATATCATACATATATAGTAAAATTATTACGTATTAAATATCTCAATTAAGAAATGCTGTACAAAATTATTGATATTTTCTTAAATTATACATTTAAATAACAATTTGTAAGCTAAACTCCTAAATTATGTAAAAGTTTAAACTCACTTGTTCTACAATATTTTGTGTCATCTTTTGATTCCAGATAAAAGAAGATGTTGGATGACAGTAAAATATTCAATGAATATTCTCAACTAAGTAGAGCATGAATGAGAATGAAAGTTCCTCCGAAATAGCCTGCCAAATACAGCTCCCTCCTAAATAGCCAGCCAAAAGTGGGCGCAATCGGCGCGTTCTTGCTGCGTTGGGGGTTGATTTTCTTAAAAAAAATACAACTTAATGAAATCAAACAATAGAAACGGGCTATAGCCAAAAAAATTTCATCAATAGAAACATGGCCCAGCAAATTTTTCATATTGCAAAATAAATGAATAACGTTCATTTTAGGCTTCTCATAACTAAAATGAGCAATAGAAAAGAATGCAAATGAAATGAAACAGGGGCCAACGTTCAGTGAACCTACGTCAATGAAAATGATGATGAACGACTCCAAACGTGAGCGTCAGACGCAGCCGCAGCGCAACAGATTGCCTCCACCTGCAACAATCTGCAGCTCGATAATGGTGTCCACGGGCTAATGGCCGCCGAACTCAAAATGCTATAATTGTTGTGTTGAGCGACGATTGCGGTGGCTGCATTTGAAGGTGGCGGTGCTGTTGTAGCAAGGCAAGGCGATGCGACAGCTACCGAATCTTGCCTCTTGGCGACGATTGCGGTGGCTGCATTGGACGAGGGCGTTTGGAGGCGGCGGAGACCTTTTTGCGGCGGGAGACTGCTTAATCCTGCGCGGGCCGATTTCACGCAAGGCGAGGCGAGATTTCGTCGAAAACAGTAGAAGCTTCCGGAATTGGCGGCGGTGCTCTGGTTTTTTGCGAGGCGAGAGCGACCGGATCTTGCCAGTTGGTGACGATTGCCTCCACCTGCTGCGTTGGGCGATTAAAAATTGGCAGCGGTGCTCTGCTGATTAGGGATTTGAGTTCACCGATATCCCGCCAGACACAAGAGCAAACGGCGTAAAAAAACCTCGCCGTTAGTCGGGAGCGCTGAATGTGGGACCCGCATGCAACACGGGCTACCGAAAAAATGACGTGTTGCGCAGTCCGAACGCAAGTATTTCTCCCCCGCAGAGCCATTCGTCGTTCGGCCCGACCTCGTCTTCCCTCCCCGCCGTGTGAGACGCGGCCACATCGCTGGTCGTTTTTCTTCTCCGTCAAGCTCGCGGACGTGCGCCAGCTGTTGGAACTGCAAACTGCGCTACACGATCTACATTTTTCATAGCAAGGTATTATAAAGCTTTCTCAGAGGCTTGTTGATGATGAGAGTTTCTATTTGATTAGAGATGAGATCTTCTTTGCTAGAGCAAAGTGTAGCTTTTGACAAGATTTTAAGCTGATTGATAGATAGTTGTGAGAGGGGGCACAATAATGGATTCTCACGTTGGAATGTGAGGAGATTCTAAGCTATGTAAGTAAATAACGTGATCTCAAATAGTAAAGATGTCTTTTGGGGTAAAACTATGTGACTAATGACAAGGAATTTCGTAATTAAGCATGTTTGAGTTAGAGTAGTACTGGGATGAGTGATCTCCTGGAAACTACTCAAAGCATGCAGTTTCTAGAAGTTAAAGCGGACAATATTTCTATATTTATCACTTTGATGGATCTAAATGTTGGACTTGTATTAAAATGAGGGAGCTCATTCTCGAACCCAACCAATACCCCAAGTTGATTGGAAAATTGAACTACCTTACTGTGGCTTGATCAGATATATCTTTTACGGCCAGTCATTTCTTACAAACTTCTCACACTATTCATTGAGATACAACCTTAAGGATATTACAGTACCTTAAAGGCATTCTAAGGAAGGTCTTATATATCAAGATCAAGGTCATCTGTAGGTGATAGGTTCTATAGATGTTGATTCGGCAGGATATCCTTTTAATAAATGCTCTACTTCTTGTTATTGTATACTACTAAGTGGCAACTTAATTTCATGGAAGTGCAAGAAGCAGAACATAACCACTCGATCCAGTGCTAATGTAGAATTTAGGTCAATGGCACAATCACTTGTGAACCTGTATGGCTCAAACAATTGATTATAGAGTTGAGTTTCATATTCAGCAGTATTATGATAATTATGTAGCTATGCATAGATCATAGTGCGTACAACCCAATATTTCGTGAAAATATAAAGCATACTTAGATTGTGTAACATTTTGTTAAAGAAAAGATGCAATCCAGTGAGATTGTCATAACAGATGTTAGAATGGAATATATCTGTAATAAGTTGGATTTATATGATATATATTCTTTAGCTTGAGGGAAAATATTGAGGATCTCATTAATTATGTATTAGGCTTAGTTATGCAAATGCATATAAAACTTTAATATATTTGTAATAAGTTGAATTTATATGATCCATATTCTCCAGCTTTAGGGTTGTCTATGTGATTGATTATTGATTTCTTTGCCTTACACAACTTTTTATTTTGTAATAGTTCATCTGTATTGATTTTATATGTCAGTATTATCTAGAGTATAATATCTGTTCATGGTCATTCTTATATTGATGCTATCCTAATGATTTGGTGGGGTTAAAACAGATAATTACAAGCTAAAATTTGCTTCTAAATCATTGGAATGGAATGTGGTGGCGGTATAATGTAATACAATGGAGGATCTTGTATATTACAACTACGATAAAGTTTGATAGCCTGTATAATATTTGTGAAACTGCATCAGATACATGATTGCACCTAAATCATGTGTATGCAAGTCTATTTGATGAAAAGCTGTATTATTTTTTTCCCGGAGAAGATAGTTTTTACTAGTTGCTTATCCAAAATTCATGGTTCGCCTTTCTCAACTATTATTAGTTGGGTAGAATACTTCATTTGTCTTTTAACAGTTCTTCATTGAGGTGTAGTAAGTGTGTATTTTTTTTACTTGCTATCTTATTTTTCCTTGTTGAGCTCCTTATTGGATGGCCTTATGCTTTCATGTTTTTGTATTTTAAAGTAGCCAATTTGGAAATTTGGTTTGGTATTCATATTTGACTGGTACGCCTTTCAACCTCCTCAAATGAAGATAGGTTGCTTCAAAGGCACAGCCTTTTTGAAACTAAAGCAAACTTTTCTTTGTAATTCTAGTGTTGAGTCTTATGTCTACCAGAAGTCAAGGACTTGTTTTTATGTACTAGGGTATAATTGGATGTTGCCAATTTTAAAACAAGGTGATGTTGAACAGTAGTGGTTAGGGTTTGGAAGGTAAAAGAAGAAGGAAGAATAAAATTAAAGGTTAAGGGTCTGTTTGTTTGTAAGATTAAATTTAATAAGATTAAAATTAAACTTAAATAGAGATATTTTTTATTGAAAGTTGTGAATGATGTGAAATAAAGTTAGTTATTATATTGAGATATGTGAGGAATGTGATATAAAGTTAGTTATTATGTTGGGATTTGTGAGGGATGTGATATAAGTTAGTTATTATTTTAGTAATGTGTGTAGGATGTGAAATAAAGATAATTTTTAATATTAAATTTTATGTGTGATGTGATATGCCACTGGTTAAAATTAAACCAGGTTAATTTTTAATTTGAAAACAAACGTGGCCTTAGGGATTTTTTTCATAGGCCCTAGCCCTTTTTTCTGGAATTTAAAATCAATTTAATTCCGTGAATCATGATTCAAATTTCATAAATCAAAAAGGGCAAATTAATTTTATTCATTAAACATTTAAATTATGTATAGACTCCAAACCTATAAATAGAAAGATCCTCTATATCACAGTTCCAATTTGGCGATGTGAGACTAAACAAAAATTAATTTAAAATTAAAATTAATTTATTTTAAAATTAGATAAAATCTAATTTTAAAATAAAATCCCTCCCTAATAGGTAACTCTCAATTTTAAACTAATGATTTAGTCAAACATGCTCAATTAGTCATATTAAACTGACTTAATCTAATCAATATACTCTGTCTCAGTTGACTCAGTTTACTCAATTGACTAAATGTGAATCAGTCAAACCAAATAGAGATTGTGGAATCCGCTTAGGCACGTCTTTGATAAACCTGATTATGATTGTCTCCATATGTGTCTGCACCACAAGGAGAATTACATATTTAAAATGTTAAATTTTGAAGCATCAGTCGATGTATGAAATCTGGTATTGCAGCTCTTTTGACAGTTAAATCAAATTAGTACACTTTTCAGTAGGTTTTCCCATACGTTTGTTGATATTATGAGAATTGTATTGATTATCGTGGTGTTGGCCATGATACCATTTACTTTCTCTTTATCTTTAATTTCTTTAAGATTGTCATCTTGTATTCTGCTTCTTATTGTTGCCTTTTTGTTTGGTCGAAATTTTTATCTGGTTTGATATATTGCAAACATTTAAGTTGCTTTTTCCAAGTATGCAGTTGCAACTCAACTTTATCAAACTGATTTCTTTTGTCCTTGATTAATGATGATTTAAATCACTATGAAGAGAAAAAAGAAAATGAGTAATGCTGATGATAAGTAAATTCTCTTTCTGTATTTTGCAGCTTAATCAAGATTTGCAAACTTGCCCTTAGGCACTTCATTTAGTGACACAATGTCTTATCAATTAAGTGAGATGAAAAGTGAAGTGCTCTTCCTCTTACTATGAGCTCAAAAAAAAATTTGTTGTGTGATTTTTTCCAAATTTTAATTCTTCACATCCTTTCACTGGGCTGATGTGCTCTTCATAAAATCTTGCAGAAATTGGCATAGGCCTGATAAGTTTTGGGTTCTTGTTTACTTTCTTGGGTGTTCTTCTCTTCTTTGACAGAGGTTTATTAGCACTAGGAAACGTAAGGCATTTAGACTCAAAACTCATTTACAGCTAAGTTTCCCAGAGGTGTTGATTTTTTAGCGTGAATTTTTTTTTATCATCTTCAGATATTTTGCTTTGCTGGAGTTGTGCTTTTGATTGGTTGGCAATCTATGTGGCAGCTTTTCACCAAGAGAGTAAACTACAAGGTACCACAGCTTCTTCTTTAAAGGCATTTGTTATTATTTTTGGGCTGCTATTACTGACGATGATGTAAATCATGGTATGCAATCTGTGCAAATGCTTTCTAGTTTTTGTTCAATGCAGTGAACTACCAGTTTTATTTTCTTTTGAGTAATTTACTTATAGTTCCCTATAGTTTGAGGTAATTTCCAATTTGATTCATTTTTTAATTTTTTTTTCAATTTCATCCATATAGTTGATAACACCTTTTAGTTAAGTCCCTTGATTGAATATTTTGTTAATATAAAGGAAATTACTATTTGGCCATCAAAATGACAGCAATATTTGCAAAAAGTGTAAATTTAAGATGAAAATGTAGGAAATCTTTTTTTTTTTTTTTAAAACACTAAAACATATAAACATGATTGAAAGTTTTTTTACTTTTCCTCTTAATTGTTTTTGAAATTATTAGGAGTAGTGCAATATGCAAAGGTTATTTTAGGCATAATTTTTGTCTTTTCATGTCCTTAATAATGATTTTTAATGAAAATGTTGAAATAAACCTAATTTCTAATTGATATGTGGATGATAACTATAGAAACCTATTTCAATATTTCAATGATTTACGTGGGTCTCTATCAAAAAAAAAAAGATTTACGTGGGTTTACTTGAAAGATTTTAAGAACTTGGACTAATTTGAAATATGTATCAAACTGTAGGGACATGTTAGTAATATACCCTTCTTTATCTTGACTTTTGTTGGCCACTGATACTTTAATTTACTCTTGTACTTACTAATATAATATGTTTTCAGGGTTTAGTAACATTTTTAGTCGGTCTCTTTCTGATATTTGCCCACTGGCCTGTGGTTGGTATTATATTTGAAATATATGGCTCTGTACTTCTCTTCAGGTTAGTTTTTGAGCTTCAGATGAAATTGTTGAGCAGCTTTCTAGATCATAAAAATGAGTATTCACAATTTTCTTGTGCAGTGGCTATTGGCCATCAGCTAAGATTTTTCTTTATCAAATTCCAGTGCTAGGGTGGCTCCTTCATTACCCATTACTGGTTTGTTCAAGTCTATGCTTGAAAACAATTCTAACTTCTGCATCAAATATTTATCCCCTCTTTTCAAAAATTTTTTTCAGGTTTTTAATCGTCTGAATCAAATGCTTGGTTGAGTTATTAGTAAGTAATTTATTTTAATCCAGAATGGACCTCTAATACTCATTTCAGTATTTATTGCGTAGCAATTTTCCCATAGCACTTTTTTTGTTGAAATAGACTTTTATCCCTGCAGTTTATGGAAAAAAACACGGTTTCAATTTTCTTTCCACAAGGTTTATAGTTTATACCATTATGAAAGTCATTGTAAATTGCAAATCATGTGAGGATGAACTTTAGCTCCTTTGGTTTTGTGGCATATAAAAAGTTTCCCTAGTGTTGAACACCCTAGTTTATGGAGCATGCAATTAATTTTAATGTATGAATCTCTATTCAATCATTATTTTCCTTTTCCTTTTGGGTTTCTTTACACTGATATTTCAATCAACTATTTTTTTGTTTTTTTGCTTAATTTTCCAATTAAATAAATATTAGTATAATAGTGATAAATTCAAAAGTTGAGCGCTCAATGCTATTTTTGTTAATTTTTTAGGTTGACCTTTCAGTCATAGGTTACTGTTATTATGAAACATTATCATTCTCTTCAAAAAATAAAATTATTCTTGAATTTTTTCATTCTTGTGCTCATGTTTTCCGAAAATTAACTCCATGCGCATTTTAGCTTAAAATGGCTTTGAATTTTTCAATCATTTTGAGAAAAGTCATTGGTGCAGAAACATATCAAGCCATTAAGTTTGGGCTTAACAGAGACATGCTAGAGCTGATTCTGCACTCTATATTTAATTGGATTAAGTCTCATTAGTTTGATTTAGTCGGTTAAATCATTATTAGATCAATTTGGTTTGAGACAATTAGTTATGACTGGTCGAGTCTATTTGACTAAATCAATTAGTTTAATATGAATATTCTTTTCTTTTAGTTTGACAAAATCGATTGCTTTAATTTAGAGTTTTTATTTTAGAATTAATTTTTGTTCAGTTCCACGTCACCAAATAAGATTAGTGCATTAGAGATTTTCTTATTTATAAGACTTTATTTTGTTGAACATATTTTTTTTGCCTATATGAATAAAATAAAACTTGGCCTTTTTTTTAGTGAATTGAATTTTGATTTATAGAGTTTGATCGATTTCAAATTTTGGGTTCAGGCCTAGGGTTGAAACTTTTGAATTTCTAAAAATTCCTCTTCTACTTTCTTCTAAACCCTATTGTTAATGTTTCACCTCAAATTTGGTGTCAGATCTCTGTTCCACCTCTACTTCCGTCGTTGTTCGACATTCATGCCGTTGCTTCTCTTACTTTTACCCCCTGATCTGCTATCCACATGTGTGACTTGCTTGCTACCCTTTACATGCGACGCCTCATGCGTCATGTGCAACACCCCTAAACACCTGTCCTCGCGACCTTGTGTGATTTTGTGGCCATCGTGTAGATCGTGCAACCACGTGAGGTCTTTGTGCACATGAATCCCTAAATACCTGCGTGGTCACCATGCACATGTAGTCCTATGCCATTCCATGCACGAGCATGCATAGCTCTCACTTTCACCTTATTCACCCCATGGCCCTATGAGGCCTCCGCAACTTTGTGTCTTGCTCCCCACTAGACCCTTTGTTTCGCGCCACGCAAACTCAAATGTGCGTCGTCTTCATATGACGATTCTACGTCCTCGAGTTGCAACAACTCACATTCAGGTGCCACCTCCACGCATCAACTACTATCGGTCCCCATTGGTGCTATTCTTCACCACCATCTTATTCTTGTTCCTTGCCTCAAATCTTTTCTCACAACAGGTGTAAGTAAATTTCTTTTCTGTGAATTTAGATTTCATTAAATTATCTTCGTGATTGAGTAGCAACTTATTTGTTTTTTTAAAAATTTGTTTGAAAGGACTTTGGTTTAATTCTCTTCAAAATACTTCATGATATGCATATTGCATGTTTAGGTTGCTATTAGCGGGTAATATTACGTGGGTCCACAAATTCAAAAATCTTTTATCTAAATCCCTTTGTCTTGAAATTATTTCAATTAGGCCCCTTAGGTCAGACAAATTTTTAATGTCGTTTTTTTATAGATTCCGTTAACTCTTTTTCAAAATTTTAAAGATGTCTGGTGGTGGAAAGATAATGTATAAGAAAAAAATAAGAAAAAGAAGATTTATTATAAAGACTTATTTAAAAACAAGAATAAGAATAAGTGAGAAAAATATAAAATGGCTTGACGAGAGTTTAAGAAAGCTGCAATGCAAAGAATATAGTTCTTGTGGATTTATATAAGAAGCTAGACACTAAAAATGGAGAAAGACAGATATATAGGATGATGAAGGCAAGAAATAGAAAAATTAAAGGCTTAATTCAAGTAAAATGTTTAAGGATGAAAATAAAAAAGTACTTTTCATGAAGAAGATATTAAGATAGATGGATGAGTTACTTTTAATAGATTTTTAATGAAAGTTGTGAAAATAAGGTTGATCTTATTGAACTCAGCACTCTAAAAGAAAGTAAAAATTACTCTTATATCCGACATATTAGTAAAGGTGAAGTCTGAAAAGTTTTAAAGAATATGAAGTATAAAAAAATAGTAGGACTAGATGACACATCAATAAATGCTTGAAAGTGCTTAAAAGATGGAGTTTCTTGGCTCACTATATTATTTAATATCATTTTGAAAACTAAATGAATACCAAATGAATGAAGAAAGAGTATATTGTTATCTATTTATAAAAATAAAGACGATGTATAAAATTATGCCAATTATAAAAGAATTAAATTAATGAGTCATATTTTAAAACTCTATAAGATGACGATTAAACATTGATTACTTCGTGATAGTAAGCTATTAGAAAATCAGTTTGGTTTTATACTGTGTAGATTTACTATAAAAGTTATTCATTTATTGAGAAACTTAATGAAAAAATTTAGGAGTAATTCTACTTAGGCCTCTGAAGTTTAGATCCATAATTTTGAAAACATGCCAGACAAGTCCCCAAAATTTACTGTATAGGTTATTGTGGTCATTCTGTGATGGTATCCTTTAAACGCTGTTAAAATTACGAAGATACCCTTTTTTATCATTTCATATTTCCGGGTGCCCGTCGCGTCGACATCCGTGCGTAGGCAGCTGGCAGCATGTGGCCCTTGCGTTCGCGCACAGGCCGCCGCGCGCTCTGGAGTTCGCGTGCAGACGCTCCCCAATTGCCGCAGTGTCACCGGCGCGCGGGGCTGCGCATTGCAACGACCCCCGCTCGGATCCTGGCGTCAGGCGCTCCTCGCCGCAGCATCACCGGCGTGCTACTCGCCGCAGCGTCACCGGCGCTCGGGGCCGCGTGCTACGGCGACCAGCGCACGCTGGGACGCGCGCAGGGGGCCGGCTTGCGGGTCGCCGCAGCGTCGCCGATGCGCCAGTCCGCGAGCTCCGGTTACCCGAGCGCGGACGCCGACGCGCGCTGCTGTCCGCACGCTGCGGTTACCCACGCGCCCAAGGCGCCGACATGCGGGTCGCCACAACGTTGCCAGCGCGCGCGGGTTGTCGGCGGAGCACGCAGCTGCCTGCGCGCGGGCGCCTGCGGTCGCATGCTACCAGCCGCAGCGAGGACCAGAGGTACAATTGTAATATCACATTAAAAAAAATTTATGATTTTTTAATTAAAATTTTGATTTAACAGAATTTTTAATGGAAAATATTTAATTGGACCTTATTGGAAGCGTTTTATAAATATTAAGGACACAATGACCTATACAGTAAGTTTTGGGGACCTGTCTGGCATGTTTTTAAAATTGTGGACCTGCGTGGCAAGTCGAGTAAACCTCAGGGGTTTAAGTGGAATTACCCAAAAAATGTAGGCTGAGAAAGGTTAACTTACATTTGATTTTTATTAATTTGGAAAAATCTTATGATAAAATCTCAATGGAAATACTTTAGAGAGTTTTAGAAAAGAAAGAAATTTACATTACTTATATTCAAATTATTAAAAGCATGTATAAAGAAGCTATTATCTGTGTTCGAACATAAGGAGGTTTGATAAAGCATTTTCCTATTACAGTTGGATTACACTATGACTTAGCTTTAAGTCCGTGTCTTTTTACTTTGGTTTTGGAAGTCCTGACTGGATATATTCAACATGAGGTGCCTTAGTGTATAATCTTCATAGATGATATCGTTCTTATTAATAAAATTAAAGGAGCTAAAGCGAAATTCGAAATTTGGAGGAATACTTTAGAATATAAAAAATTTCATCTTAGTAAATTAAAAATTGAATATATGGAGTGCACATTTAGTTAAGAAAGAAATATTGATGATGTGATAATTGATGATCAAATTGTTAAGAAGAGTGAGTGCTTTAGGTATATTGGATCAATCATGTAAAGTGATGGTGAAATAGATAATGTGTTGTTAGCAGGATCCAAGCAGCACAGGTAAAATGGAGAAATGCTTCTGGTGTGTTGTACGATAGAAAAAGTTTATCCAAACTTAAAGAAAATTTTATAAAATTATAATAAAACCAACGATGATATATGGTGCTGAATGCTGGCCCATAAAGAGAAAATATATAAATAAAATAAGAGATAAAAATAAGGATGTTAAGGTGGATGTGTGGGTATATACGAAAGGATAGAGTGAGAAATGAGTATATTCGTGAGAAAGTCAGAGTTGCACCAATTGAGGATAAACTTAAAGAAAGTCGGCTTAGATGATTTGCATATGTAAATCGTAGGCCGATCGAAGCTCCAGTTAGAAAAATTGAGTTATTAGATTTTGCCCATGTACAACGAGAAAGAGGGAGACCAAAGAAGACATGGTAAGAAACTATAATCAGTGATCTTACTTATTTAGATCTAGATAAGGATTTGTTAATTGATAGAACGCAGTGGAAACAAAGAATTGATGTAGCCGACTCCACCTAGTGTGATTAAGGCTTCGTTGTTGTTGTTGATAAAAGGTATATATATATATATCTTGTATATCTTTTTAAAAGATTTAGTATAAATGAGATTATTATTATACTGATAAAATGCTAGTACCAACTGGTCAGCCAGATGTGTGTACAATTAATAGTTTGAAGGAGTGGATGTAAAATGAACTGGCATATTTTGTGGTGCCAATCTGTTTTAATTCAGATCTCATGCACCTTGAATGATAATAAATATTCTTTGGTTATTGAATTTGCTAAAAATAGGTAGATTTCACAAATATTGCATACCTAAATTGAGTTAGTGGCTTATTTGGGTTTTCTTTTTTGTTCTTCTGTCTTGTTTTTTTATTTTAGATCGTGGGATACTTTTGACAAACTTAGAGCTTGTTTGGCTAAAGCTCAAAAATGAGCAAAATTATTTTTTAATAATATTTTAAATTTATTATAAATTTTAATAACTTTATTTCATATCTAACACAAATTTTTACATTAAAAATCAACTTTATTTTATATCAAAAACAAATTCTAACCTTAAAATCAATTTTATTTTACATCTTACGCACCTCCCAATATTAAAATATTTTTTTTTCCCATCAACTCTATAAAATAAAATATTTTTACTTTCCTTACCTAAATTTAACACTCAAATCAAACCAGCCCTTAATCTGCTAAGCAGTGCCCCTGCTTACAAACATTTTTATTGGATCCTGTCCTTGTTGTCGCTCTTATCATCTTTGAAGGTCTGCATAGATGATGTGCTTTACTGAGAGTATTTCAGAATGTTAGGACCATGAGTGAAAAGCAAAGAAAATGCAGGAATATTATTTCCTCCATTTTCTTATCATCCAAGTACAGTCCAAGATATTGAAACTCTATTTTATCATCGTTGGCTGTGGGACATGACATCAATTTGCTTCATGATGCTGGGGCTTCCGTACTTGGTTAAATATTATGCAAAATGATTTGGATAAGTTAGAATACATCACAAGTTACACTCGACATGATTAATTGGCAAAGAACTAATCCCAAACAATTGGAATAATAATGATAATGGTGATGATGATGATATGGTCTTTTTTTTCTTAGATTGCTAAAATTTTCTTGTGATCCTACGTGAGATACTCCTTGCACTTTCGATGCTTTTACATTATAGAGAGAAGATTTGAGACAGAGCAAAGTGAGGTCCAGGGTAGCCTCTTTAGTCCCCCATTTCTTCTTTCTATGAAGATTGGGAAATGGTTCCTTGACTTCTGTGCCCTGGCCCCCTATCCATCTGCACACCATTTGCTACAGAAGTATTCACCGTAGTTTCATCACAGTACAAATGCATAAATTTGCATTCATTTTGTGGTTTCTTTCACCTTTTAGATTCAGTCATTTGTGCTCTACTATGTTCTTTTCTATCTCAGCCGTAACCATCTTTTTCATTCTACATCTGTTCTGACTTTTCTTCTGATAATGGCTCAACTAATGATATTTAACCCAAAGCGTAATCTGTGTTGTAGGATGTAAGCTTTAGTGAAGGGTCCTCAGCTCCTTAGATGACTTGAGGACAAGCAGCTAACTAAGTTGGCCAATTACTTCCATCTTTTAAAGAGGATTGACCCCACAAAGGGTTTATATTTGAAGGCTATGAAGTCTGATATGATAAATTTGGAATAGGTGACTCATGTTCACCATACAACTAGGGAAAATTCATAAATGCAGCATTTAAAGGTAGGATACCTATTATGTGAAAAGATTGAATTGTGCCGCAGAAGTTAACATATGTCAGAAGCTCATGGAGTTGGAAAATGGAAAGGGCAGGTTGCTGAAAGTATTTAATGCGGCGCAATTGTGGGAAACCAAGTATGTCTAGGTTTGAATGCACTCGTTATTTTCTAGCTGCTAAAGAGTTCTATGAAGTGTAGTAACTAGAAGTTACTTGCTTCATTCGTTTACTTTATATCTGAAATTCTGTGCTCTTAGCATTTAATAAATTGCTGTAGACAGTCAAACCTTGTAGGCTTTGTCATACGACTATAGTTTTTTTTGCATTAATCTTTCTTGTTTCTTACCATCTGAGATTAATTCAGGATTCTTCGTATCACATGAAAGTCATGCTTATTACTTATGTGAATAGGGGGACGAAATGGATGCTTCCGTGCCTCAAAGAAGGTAAAAAGGGTAAGAATACAGTAGCTCTTATTTTAGTAGCTGACTACAAATAATGTTGATAGTCTTCTTTATATGTGCAAAGTACCCTTCCTTGTCTGTTAATTGGGTGCTCGTTTTGATGCTGAGGAACAGCTTGCTTAGTTTGACCCATCCCGCAAAGCCGCTTCCTTCTGTTCTCGACTTTGGAATGACCCACACGACCTATATTATTGAACTTCTTGCCGTCATGTTCCTTTTGAGCTTTTTGTTGGCAGTAGAGTAAAATGATTTGTGGCTGTTGATCCATGGCCAGTGCTAAAGCATCATAAAGCCTTGTTATCAGACGTGAAGCATCAAAACCTTTGGATTCCTGCATCGCTAGATAAAGAAATTCTCACGTCACATTCGAGTGGGCGTTTCGGCTTTTAATTTTTTGTTTGAAGTTTCATCTTCTTATTTTTATGAGCATATTCTGTTACTAGTTTATATGCCAATAAACCTTATTGCATCCAGGCCTCATATGTGGGTCTCAACTTTTGAAAGTCTGGTTGGAGTTTTGTTTGTTGTTAGATCTCTGAGGTTGAATCTTATTAGTTTAATCGAATGGAAGACATTCATCTCAACAACTAATCACTCAGTATTTTTTTCAAGATTTTTGTATCTGTTTCGAAGTATTATGATGTGAAACATTGATTGGATTAGAGATAAGCGATGTCCTGCTGAATATTGAATAGGATCTATCTCTGTAGTCGTCTTTTTAAATAGAGAATGTTCGTCTGAGGCCATCCGAGGAAGTGGGTTTTGTTCGATTTGTCTGCGACATGTATTTGCTGAACAGTTTATTTTAATTGATAAGCTACTAGATACACTTAATATGAATTCCATGTGTCTTCTTTAGTTGGAGATAGTGGTGAAATTTGGCCAATTCTTGCATTATTTGCTGAATCTGTGATTAAATAGCCCTTTTAAGCAGATGATGTTATGTACATAAATAAACAAATTGCTTTATTTAAAAAATGGTAAAAGTGCATTTTGGTTTCTAAATTTTAACAATATAGTGTTCTGGTCCTTCAGTTTTCAGAAATCTCATATAGTCCATTTTTATAGTTATTAGCATTATGGTTCTTTTAAAAAAAAAACTTGCAGTACTATCAAAATAATAATAATAATTGCAGTTTTTCATCAAAAGAGATTTAAAATATTGAAAGAAGTCCATGGTAATGTCAATAGAGTTAAAATGGTCAAAAGAATTTAAAATAAAGGTGTTTCATTGATCAACTAATGGAAAACAGTAAATGGTTTTCTTAGAAGATCCTAAATGTTAAAGAGCCATTAAAATAGTATAATGAAATTTGGGATTTTTGAAAATCATACCAATTTCTTAAGAGTCAAAATTAGATTTGTCTTAATTGAGAAAAATGAGTGACAAGTCAGTAGAATTAAAATGAAGAACTCAGCTAAATTTGATCCTAATTTTGCAATCTTTATTTTAATCTACATGCAAACTTTTTTTGTAATAAGGAATCTACATACAGACTAGTGCAACTTTTTTGGCTATTTCAAACAGTTGTGCTTCCACCAAATTCCCATAATTGATCATTTTTTCAGTGAATTAGTTTGACTTTGGCTCTGTTTGGCAATGGATTAAAAATCATGGCTAAAATTACCCATGGTTAAAATCTTAAAATTATTTTAAAAAAATTTAAAAAATTATTTTATATTTCATTTCACACAAATTTTAACATTAAACAATCACTTTATTTTACATCCAACACAATTTCAATAAATTAATTAATTTTATTTCACATCATATATAATTTTTAATATAATCAACTTACTTTATTTCACATCATACATATTTTTCAAAAATTACTAAAAATTCCAATCAAATCTTTTTTTTTTCTTATTACCAAACAGAGATGCTCTCATGATATCATATCATATCATAGTACCCATGCCCATATGTGATTGTGGTTGTTGATTTACATAAGTTTGTGTTTATATTGGAAGTCACTTCCATTAACCCAAGTTAGTTAAACCACAACCAGATTAATTTAAACCCACTGTGATTTAAGTGGCACCATCATCAGCCAGTTAAGCAAAGTGCTAATGGTGGGCAGTTTGTGGATCGAGCGATGCAAACAGTGTTAACTATGAGTAGCAAGCGTGGATAACGAGAGAAGCGAGTGATGGCAACCATGGATTGGCGAGCGGCAATTGGCCGCGCTGTGCAGTACATGGGGCTGAGAACAATTCAAGTTAGAGTCGAGCTGGATACGGCCTAACCTCAGTTCATCTTAATTAGATTTGAGTTTGAACTAGCTCGAGTTTTAATAGAGCCTCTAATGAATTAAATTTTTTTTAAATAAAAAATAAAGTGTTTTACTAAGATTTAAAGTTGGGTCAATCTAATAGGTATTTTAATTATAATTAATATATACTTATTATTTAGTAATAAATAATTATATTAAATATATATTTATTACTTATTATTAGGTATTTTAACAGCGTGACAGCTGGCATGATTGAGCGGTTTAGTGCGAACACACTGTTATCTGTAGGCCCACCATGCGCACACGGCAAGTGTCGATTGGGAGACGGATGGTTGACATGGTTAGATGTCCGAAACCAATAATTTTTTTTTTGAAAAATTTTGGTGTCGGCTTTTTAGTCCCAATGAAAGTAACATTTTACTCTCGAAGTCTCTACTCACATCTCTGCTTACCACTTCCAACTCTCGTGCGAGCAGTAATTGGGGGACAGACGCCTAACTACATTTGAATCTAATAATTTTTTCGAAAGACTTTGGTATTAAATTTTAGTCCCAATAAAAATAATTTTTTATCCTTGATATCTCTACTCACACCTCTGCTCGTTACCCCTCTCCCCCCTACGAGCTGAAGATGACCCTTTAATTAGGTAACCTTTCAGTGAATTACTATTAAAATATATTCTATAAATATTTTGTTAATATTGATGATTTTTGTCTGAAAAGTTCATGAAAAAAAAAAAACAGAAATTAAATTAATTTAGTAGTTTATCTGTGATTATATTATTTGACGATTTTTTTTTTGTAAAAGTGTAAGAGTTAGAATCAATATGCATTCTCCATCTAATCTCAAGGTTGGAGTGTAATTTATCTAATTTTAAATTTTAAAAAATATGCTGTGGAGGGAGAAAGTAATAGTAGGTGCAGGCTGGAGAGGGTGTAATTCTTTTTAGTTCGAGTCTCGAATTATTTAGTCTCTAATCATTGGCTATTATATATACATATCTAGTAGGGGTGTGCAAACTATGGTTTAAATCGAAAAATCGAACCGAACCGTTTAAATTTAACGGTTTGGTTTGATTTAGAATCTAGCGGTTTGGTGATGGTTTGATATTTTGAATATTTTGGTTAATTGGTTTGGGTTCGGTTTCACATATTTGGAAACCAAACCGACCGAATTAATCGAATTGGGGTATTTATATTGGGCCGGTTCAGTTGGCAATTTGCCGATTTGGGTTCGCTCATAGATGAGTTCGCGAGAAAGAAGGCTGATTTGACCGACCGAGAAGTTTCAGATTATTTAGAGTTGCGCGACTTGCGCGGCTTGCGCTGTAGATCAAAGGGTTGCAGACCAAAAATATGGTTTTAACCAAACCAAACCAAACCAAACCGAACCGATATTTATTTGGTTTGTTTGGTTTGGTTTATAATATAATTTGGTTGGTTTGGTTTCATTAAATTTTAAATCGAATCCAATATTTTTTTTTGTTTGGTCACCAAACCAACCACTCAAACCGAATGCACACCCCTAATATCTAGTGAGTTTGTGCACAAGTGACAGTCAACTGTTCAGACACTGTTGATGTAAAAAATATACCAAAATAGAATGAAACAAGACGATAATTTTTACGTAGAAACCCGAGTGTCCGGGAGAAAAATCACGATGTCGTATAGGCGATTTAAATCCACTAATCGAATTCCTTCCCTTACAAAGCTTGATCTTTAAATGGAAATCGAATGAGTATAAGAGAGAGGGGGCAACTCGGCCAGAGAGAGAAAAGGTCTCCAGCTCTCCTCCTCTTTCTTATTTATAGCTTGGAGAGGAGGGGACATAATAGATACGGTCTATCTCATTTGACACTTATTCTTGTAAAGGACGATTAAGCAATGGACTCTCATATCACTTTAAATGCTGAGTTGGCATAGAAATACAGAAGGTACGATCTGGTGATATCTCTTTAAGACGCTGTTTGACAAGGGATTACTGTTGAGCTGCTGTTCGACAAAGGGTGTTAGAGAAGATTCTAACAGACACCAAATGATTTGACACTTGAATCTAATATTTTTCTAGAGGGCGAAAAATTTGAAAAGTTTAATATTTTATTCATACTGTCAATACAGGCAAACACAATATTTTCAAATTATAAAATAATTATTGGATTTTGCCGGTCAATAAAAGGCCACCATGTCTGCATTGGGTTCCACTGTTGATATGGCAATGGCAACTCCTCATTGTTCACCAATCTCCAACTTTTTAATTTTCAAAATTTAATGAGAGACTTCTCTTGTAAAAATTGAAAAGTTAGAGATTAATTTGCATTTTTTTTATAACTAAGGAGTGTAGATGTAATTTACCTCTTATATATTAGTAGGGCTTCGTTTATTTTCAAATTAAAAATTAACCTGATTTAATTTTAATTTGTAATATCACATCATATATAAAATTTAATATTAAAAATTAATTTTATTTCATATTTTAGACACATTACTAAAATAATAACTAACTTATATTACATTCCTCATATATCTCAATATAATAACTAATATTATATCACACTTCTTATATATCTCAACATAATAACTAACTTGATTTCACATCATTTACTATTTTTAATAAAAAAATATTTTTATTTAAATTTAATTTTAATCTGATTAAATTTAATCTTACAAACAAATAGATTATGAAAATCTATTTACTTTAAATGCACTGTATAACTTGCACAAAAATATTTTTCTTTCTAACATTAATTAATAAATGATAGTTAATTATCGATTAATTAAAAATTTGAATTTTCAAGTTCTATATCAAGTCAACTCAAGGTTTCATTTTTATTTCAGTTGTAAGACAAAAATATCAGTTCCAATAATTTTAATTATTTAGTTATTAATAATTTTGATTTTTTTAATAAATAATTGAAATTTTATAAAATTAAATTAAATTTATTAATGATGCATAATGAATATTATTTTAAAAAAAAAATAAGTTTTAGTTGGATTTTAATAGTGTCGTTAAAATTTAGTTGAAGCTGTTAAAACTATCAAGTTTTGACAGGAACTTAAACTCAATATCTTTTTCAAATTAATTTTAACTAAAATTAATATGAAATTGCTAAATTTCAATGATTTCTGACGAGTGTTAAAACCTTGTGCCGATTTAATCTGAGTCGTGAAAACTTCCGTATTAAAATTTAAAGCCATTTAATTTCAAAAATAAATTTAAATCCCTTTACCATCAAAAAAAAATTTAAAAGCCCTTCCAGAAATATCCTCTCTCTCTCTCTCTCTCTCTCTCTGGTTACCTTCCCCTTCGCTCCTATGTAGTTTGAGACAGAGCGAGAGGCCGAGAGCAGATTCCAACCTCCATGGAAGCTAATGAAGAGAAAATCCATTCTCCCATACTTCTCCTCTCTAGAACCCATCGGGGAACCGACTGCGAACCCTAGCCCTAACCCTAACCCTAACCCCGACCCCATACCCGCAGCACTTCCTGACGGGGACTGCTCCGGCATGTTGATCGACGGAGAAGAGGAGGACGAAGCGCTTGCTGGTGCTGAGTTCCTTTCACGGGAGGAGGTTCTGCATCGTCGGTCCAGGCGGCTGAAACAACTGAAACGTTGCTATCTGCAGCGGTACTGGGCTCTTATGGAGGAAATGAGGATCAACCATCGAGATTACTATTGGGAATTTGGGAAGAGCCCTGTTGAGGAGAAGAGTACTCGCGCAGGTTCGGGGCTTCGGGAGGGAAAGAAAGGCAGTTCTTCTGTTGGCGATTGGAAGCGGTGTGCATACATTGGGTGTAAGTCGAAGGCGATGCTCTTAACTTGCTATTGCCATCCTCACATCCTCTGTGAGACAAAGCAGGAGCTCTACAAGGCTTGCGGCTACGTTACTAAGAGGTAAAACTTTTTCTTCTGTTTTTGTATAGCGCTGTTGTGATCGCCCAATTGACAACATTGTTACTCTGCGCGTGTAACTGGTTATGGTGTCCCTTAAGAGACTCTTATTCCTTTTAATTGCGAAGTATTTATATTCTTTCACGGATTTCCCTATAGGAAAAGTTATATATCGCCTAAAATTCAAAAAGCAGTACAATGCCCTTATTTTGTATCTCGTACAGACAGTTGCTTTAACCTTACGGTTTTACTAGTTATTTTGGTGAAGGATGATTCTAATGAAATTACCCTAAAGCCTAATATGAGCAAATCTAAATGCCTAAATGAGAAATTTGGTTAATATGCCAAGTGATTGAGGTTCACAAATAGGATTAATGAAGAAATTAACCTAAAGTATGCAAGCTCTCACATCCATGATTGAACATAGGAAGCTCTTACAATTTCGAACATTAATTTGGTAGCAAACAAAATAAATTTTTGAAGATGAGCCTCTAGGACATAAAACCCTTAATTAGCTAGGTTAAATTAGCACATGAGCACATACAAATTAGATCTAAGCATTTCATAATCTCATTCATGAATCATGTCCCATCACATCAATAATGATGAAATCATGAAGTGGACATGCCATAAAAGAGAGCAATAGATGAAAAGGAGCTATATCAACTCAAGCAAAGATGGGAAAGTAAAATCAGGGAAATCAATTGTTGCGATACCAAGTAGGGACTGATTCCACAATCCATGGAGATGGGGATCAGATAACTTGCGGAGAACGATTGGCGTGCACCATTCGGTTAGGCTAGCGTTGCACCAACTTGAGGAGCTCCTCGTGGTAGTCGGTCGGTGTAGTCAACGACAATAGCAGGGGTGGCAACCCCCTCTGAGGCATCGGTCCATCGAAAGAACGGGAGAAAGAGGACTACAATTGCTCCTAGGTCTGGGCCTCAAGCCCAAGCTATTCCCGTTGGCAACTATGTTCTGGAGGAGTGTAGGTGGCTGACAACAGGCTAGAGGCTCTATGGCTCCCTTACAGAAGCAACGGGAGGAAGGGGAACAAGGCGAGTGACAATAATGCAGGCCAAGGCCTCGCGTCCTAGTTGTTCCGTTGGTAGTGGCGGTCCGAAGGGTGCGTCGTTAGCCGGTGATGCGTTGGCAAGGAGGCATTGGCTGGTGGCGGCATCCCCGACAGAGGCGAGAAATGGGAGACTGGAGATGAGAGGGGGCAGTGATTGTGATTCCCAGATGGGACGTTGTGCCTTAGTTCTCCTTTATCAGGGAACAACAGAGGAGGTGTGGCCACTACGGTAGTGGTTTGGCGAAGTTGCGGGCGGTGGCAGTGATGGGGAAAGGAGCTGGGGCTTGCGTGGCAGCCTCCAATGGGGAATATGCCTCTCAAATAAGGTTAAACTTTATTACCAAAAAGCTGCCCTAATTTCTTTTAACAAGCTTTATATAGGAAACACTAATAAATCCCACCTAATAATTTTGAACTTATTTGATCTATACCATAGGTTTGGGCTACTCCATCATGTCCATTCAATTTGGATCAAATTGATCAAATGGATGGGTGGTTGGGAAGGAAGGGTCAATTTTGGTTGAAACCTGAAATAAGCCCAACTAGAAAAACCTCATCCTACCAAAAAACCGCATTGCAGAAAATTAAAATAAAAACAAAACAACACTCCCTCCCAAAAACAAAGATACACACAGCACTAACATAAAATAAAATGTCCAGAAATAAAATAACAATATAATAAAGAAAATATCATGCTTAAGATAAAAGAATTGTTATAACATTTAAGTATTTATTATTTCTTATTTGAACATTTTGTATTTTGTCTTATTAATTTGAATTAAATGTATATTTATTTAGAATTTAAAATTTGGTTAATAACTTAATTAATTAATTAGGTGAGTTGGAATAAAAGTAAAGAGCAAAAGATAATCTTATAAAGTAAGGTTTGAGAGGGTCCTTCTGCTTGCCACGCGTATGGCTGAGATGCTACTGGGAGGTGCGGATGCCCAAAAGCAAAGCTTGATTAGAGATTTGCAAAAGCAAAGCTTGATTAGAGATTTGCAAAAGCAAAGCTTGATCAGTCAAATATCGTGAACAATGAACAGAACATCGTACACGATGATGATAAGTAAAATGAGCCTTCAAATGTCGCGTGTACAGTTGAGATTCAATGCTAAATCCAAGTGTTAACAGTGTGTTTATTAGGTTAACTATACTCTAAAGAGTTGATTTTGAGCTTAGCATTCAACCATATCAAGTGGCATGTCCTTCATGCCATGTGCAGGAGAATTGAAAGTTTAAATGTCATGTGTCTAATAACATGACAATTGAAAATTTAAATATTTAGATTTAAAAAAAAGGATTATCATTTGGTCGTGCTTTCTTCCCACTTTTCTATTTCTTGTTTTTTTTCCTTTTCTCTATTTTGGTCTTACTGGAGCCGGACAAAATAGTTAAAGTAAAGAGAAAGAAATTCTGTTAAAAGTGAAAGGAATTCTGGGAAGAAAATTTTGATTGAAAGCTGATTAGAATGGCTAACACAAGGTAGGCAAAGCTCATGCATATAAATTTAAGAATTCAAGCTTTAAATTTAGTATTTTGAGTAAATTAAAATGCATGTTGTTATTTGTGGATTGAAATGCTTGGATAATGCATGCGAAAATTTTACAAATATTTTATTTTGCTGAGATATTTCTTTTCAGATTCAAACTTAAATAAATATACTCTTGTGTTTAAGTACAGAAAATATTGTAGCTGTTGCTATCATTTTACTTAATGTTATTAGGCAATATGTTGAGTTAGTGATAAGAATGTCAAGTCTAAAGGACTTGTTTGAAAGTTGAATTGAATTAAAATGTTTTAAGTGCGATAACTGATTAAGATATTGATTTCTTATGGTATACGTGTCTGCCCAAATTGAGTATTGATGATTTGAGGTAATGGTTACTGAGGACTATTCACAATATGTTACTGATCTTCAGTCTACCATTGAGGGTATGATTGACAATGATCTTTGACACCATGCTATCTTTGGTAGTCGCTGAGGACTATTTAATTTTGTTTGGGTAGAGTGGGGACTATTTAATTTTGTTTGGAGGAATGCTCTAGAATCTAAAGGTTTTCATCTCAGCAGATCAAAAACTGAATATATGGAGTGCACATTTAGTCAAGAAAGAAATACTTATATTGAAGATGTAACAAGTGGTGATCAAATTGTCAAAAAGAGTGAGCGCTTTAGATATCTTAGATCAATCAACAAAATGATGGTGAAATAGATAATGACGTTATTAGCAGGATTCAAGCAGGATGGGTAAAATGGAGAAATACTTCTAGTGTATTGTGTGATAGAAAAATCTCATCCAGAATCAAGGGTAAATTTTATAAAACTGTAGTAAGACCAGTGATGATGTGGTGCTGAATGCTGGCCTGCAAAGAGAAAACATATAAATAAAATAAATGTTGCAGAAATGAGGATGTTAAGGTGGATGTGTGGATATACACGAAAGGATAGAACGAGAAATGAGTATGTTTGAAAGAAAGTTGGTGTTGCATCAATTGAGGATAAACTTAGAGAAAGTCAGTTTAGATGATTTGGACACCTAAATCGTAGGCTGATTGAAGCTCCAGTTAGAAAAATTGAGTTATTGAATTTTGCTCATGTACAAAGAGGAAGAGGAAGACCAAAGAAGACATGACAAGAAACTATAAAGAGTGATCTTAGTTGCTTAGACTTAGATAAGAATTTGGTAACTGATAGAGCGCAATGGAAACAAAGAATTCATATAGCCGACCCCACCTAGTGGGATTAAGGCTTGCTTGTTGTTGTTGTTGGGTAGAGTGGGGACATATTGAGAAATCTGGGCCAGTTGACGGAAGTGGGAGTTTAAGCTTCGTCCCCGACGTTTCATAGAAGAATATCTCTTTTATCTTATTCACTGTTATATGTATCTTCTTTTCTTTTGCTTGCATCTCACTTGGAGGTAGGGGTGACAATATATGACCCGACCCGTGAACCCGACCCGAACCCGACCCGCAAATTTCGGGTATGGGTCATGAATTTTGACCCATTTATTAAACGGGTCAGGTTCGGGTTGGGCATAATCGGATAGGGTTTGGGTTGGGCATTTATCAAAAAATACTCTATAAACGGGTCAGGTCAACCCGCCAACCCGACCCATTTATTAATCGGGTCGGGTTCGGGTCATGGATTTTGACTCATTTAATAAATGGGCCGGGTTTGGGTTGAGGCTATTCGGGTCGGGTCGGATTCGGGTTCGACCCGAACCCGACCTGCCGACCCATTTTGCCACCCCTTCTTGGAGGTATTTATAAGCGGGATCTAGTAGTATCATATCCGATGTTATAGGAGATGCTGTAGTTTAAGCATCGTGATCGATAGTGAGAAAGGCCGAACCAGCGGAATCGAGTAGTATCGTATCTGATATTATGGAGGATGCTGTAGCTTGAGCATCGTGACCGATGTAGAGAAAGGCCGAACTAATGGGATCGAGTAGTATTATATCCGACGTTATGGAAGATGCTATAGCTTAAGCATCGTGACCCATGGTGAGAAAGAACAAACCCTCAGAAAGACCAAACCCGTAGAAAAATCGAACCAGCGGGATTGAGGTCCGTGGTCTGCAAGAGAAATCTGATTAATGTTTAACTCAATTAATCAAATTATGGTGTAATATGCTTATAATTTGTTAGTTGCTGATAATATTATGTTAATAATATGAGATGATCGGTGTACTTGTGTAATTTTTATTAGTGTGAGTTTTGTCTACCCAGTTCTTGGTTCGGTGGACTGATGCCTTTTTGGCAGGAACTCTTTCACCAAGACAAGCACAGAGCAAGGGGAAAGAGATCAATGAGGCCTAATTGTTTCTTGTTTATTATTTTATTATATTGTTCTAAACTTTATATATACAAATAACCTTTTGTATTTTATTATAATAAAGCTATGAAGTAATGTTAATAAAAACTCTGAACTTCTATATTATTGTGTCTTATGGTACTGATCTTTTGGAAGAAAATTTTTAATTTGAGATACTATTGTAATAACTTTTGTGACTTCCTATTTGTGTAATTGTGATTTCGTTCTTCATTCAATTAAGCTTCTCGTTCTTTCCTTGCCTTTACGTGACGCCTCCACTTCCGTCAAGAGTAGGGCGGATTAGATGGAGGGATGTGACAACTGTCGTTGTCGGGGTCGAAATTGGGACTGCTCGGCATCATATTTTCTTAGTTTGCTAGTACTTGTGATACTTTAACTTGATTATTTTATATTTTATTTTCGATTTTTTTGCTAGTTGTTGACACTAAAAAGTGTACAGATCAAGGTGGCTTGATCCGCTTGAATGCCTAGATCCTAAACAACAAAACTAAGGAATTAAATTGGTTTAAATAATTCTGAGATATCCTCTTATTTCCATAAAGTTGAGCCTAAGGAGATTCACTATTATGAGGGGTTCTCTATGGGTATTAAATGATAGAAGAATTGTACAATAGAATTGTCGCCAGCTTCGCCTAACATAAGTTGCAGTTTGTCAGTTAAGATTGTGATCGATGTGGAAAGTGCTATGATGGTGTTCCATGTACAACCTCGAAAGGGAGGGGGAGATGTTGCTCGATTGTTGAATTTGTGGAGTTGGTTGGGTGTATGTCTCTTGTCGATCGGATGAGCCTCAATCTTCTAAGTTGATATTCATAAACTTTGTCTGATAATGAATTTTGATATTTGATAAGGAGTGCTTGTTTAGCATAGATGGACACATATATGGCTCTGTTTCGATAGCTGGGTTAGGGGGGACTTAGCCCCCTTAATCCATTCAAACAAGTTGTTTATCCTAGCAGCCTACTTGGAGTAACTTCAGCAACCAACTCCTAACCTGCTAAACCCTGTTAACCCTAACCATATTGCTCCCTTGGATTTTCTTTTTACCCTTTCCTCCTCCCCTACCTTGGATTAAAATAATAAACAACTAAAGAAATTTTTTGAATAACCTAAGTTACCAGCCAAATACTATTCAAGGTTAAATCTTCTAACTCTATTAGGATAAATTACTTTTTGGTACCCTGGGTTAGATGTCGGAATGCTTCCAAGAGCCACTAATCATTTTGCGCCTCTTGTTTTGTTTGTTACCCTAGGTTATGTTATTAAATTGTTAAACAAAACACTAGGTTACTACCCCATGTTCTCATCCAAACATAAATTCAGGTTAAATCACTTACCCTAATTGGGGTAAGTTATTAATGGGGGGAAGCTACTTTGGATTAGCTTATCCTATGGGGGAAGCTACTTTAGATTAACTTATCCTACCACCAAACTGAACGGCTCCCTATAGGATTAGTATAAGCCAGTTTAGCTAGCCCTACCCCTATACCAAACAGGATAATATAGTGCAGGTGATGGTATTGCTTCTGGTACCAACTTTTAGATATGATCAGCAAATGAAGAATCACTAATTGTTTTATGGAGATCTTATTAGAAAATATGTAGCTTGACATTCATAAATGATATGCAGAGAATGTAGCTCATATTAGTGGAAATAAAAATAGGGTGAACAAGTAGATTTATGTTGGGAGCATTTGAACTCTTTTATAGCCATATAATTCTGATCAAGATCTAGATTACGTAACGGAAGTAAATGAAGGTGGATATTTTACCTCGTATGCTGGAATGATACTTTAAGCTAGAGCATTATAAATCAACCCTATAAATTTTCACTTTCTTTTTCAGCTTTCCTTCGTCCAAACTTACTCCTGACTCACACTAGACTTTGATTTTTTTCTTTTTGAAGATAGGGCATAGCCTATATAATTTACAATAAAACTAGTAAGGAAATTATTCGCCCCATTGCCAGTTCTATATATATGTACAATTTGGTACTACTTAACGACATTCATAATAGCAAACTATTAGCAAAGTAGTGGCTAGTAGAAGCTCTTCTAGTCACTTGCAAGATGTTGGCGATGACAGTGGTAGAATTACTCTCAATCTAGATGTCATCTGTAGCATTTACCCATTCTTTTGCGACCTTGGCTGCCTCTCAAGCCTCTTTGGTCTCTGTCTTTGCAGCTCTCTTGGTGAAGTGTTGGATACCAATTACCAACTGCTCGATGGAAGTTGCCATCATGATCACTGATCATTATTCCAGCGCTTGCACACAATTTGCCTTAACTGTCAAAATTCACCTTAATAATATCTACAGTGCACTAGACATTGGTTTAGGTGTGACCCATTGCCACTTTATCATAAGGTCTTTTTTTCTAGCTGATGATAATGTATTGTAATTGTTCATTGAAGTGTGTTAAATTTTAGCATATGCAGGCAAACTTTTAGTCAAAGTTCTATTATTATTTCTTCAGCTATATAATTTTGTTGGATTCTTTTTGCCTATATCAAAGTTCTTTTAGGTTTAAGGTGACATGCATGAATGGTAGATGTTTAGGAGTACTTTTAACTCTTGTTAAATTTTGGATACTTGTCCCTTATAACAAATTATGAACGTCTTTCTAATATGTGTGTGTTCTCTTTATGCAATATCCACAAAATCAAGCTTGATAATGTTCAATGCAAGTACTTCTTTTTTCTTGTTATATTAAACAAGTATACTTCATTTATTATCATCATATTTCAGTCATCTTATATCTTTCTCATTTAATAGAACATATTTTAGATGACAAAATTACTATTTGGTCCTGTTCTTGTTATTACTTAATTGATAACTATTTGCTTTATTGATATATGAATTTACAAAAGGTAAATTATACATTGGCCCTCATGTTTATTTTTTATTAAAGTTCATTTTTTGAATCCTTGAAATCAAAATTAATGCAAAAAGATTTGAGCAAAATGATTCATAAAAGGGTAAATATTATCCAATTTCCTCAGATTTAGGGTAATATCAAATAGTCCACGATTTCAAAAATCATTTAATTATGTACTAAGGTTGAGATTAATAATTTAATCACGTTTTTTTGCTTAATTTAATTTTTTTTATTACTTTTTAAAGAAAATTTAGATTTAAATTAAATATTTAAATATAAAATTACAAAAAAGCACCTCCCTCCCTTATCTCCTGACCTCCTTAGGTTGAACAGCTGCCATGCGTTATGCGCACCGACTCCTAAGTATGCGGGCTGCTGCGCACATGACTACTACATGGGTAGCCGTTCACGTTGTGGTGGCTGTGATGTGACAGAGCAAGGTTTTTTTTTGTAATTTTGCATTTAAATATTTAATTAAAATATAAAATCAACCTAAGCAAAAAGGATTAAACTTGTTGAAAGTTTTTTAAAATCATGAACTTATTTAGTGTTACCTTACCCTAAACTTCAGGGACCTAAATGATATTTGCCCTTTATAAAATTTGAATGATATTTACCCTTCCTAAAATTCTATGAAGCACCGATATTTCGTAGAGCCTAACGTATCCGTATCGTATCCGTATCGGATACCGATACTCCCCGATACTCCACCGATACTCCACCGATACGCCACGTGACGTATCAATTTTTATTTTTATTTTTAAAAATCCGATACTCGCCCGATACTTGCCCGATACTTGTCCGATACTTCTAATTAAAGAAAAATATTGAAACAGTTAGTCTAACCTACACGATAAAAAATAAAAAAATATATTATATAAAACACAACTTACGCATAGACTCAAATAATAAGATTGAGAGATATATTGAACTCACACAATTGGGATTGCAAAATGCTTAATGCATTCTAGTGTTTCGGCAATAGAAAAAGAATTTGGTATTCGCAAGCAACTATATTATCTAGTTTTTCTATATCAACCATACTATCTTTCCTTCTATTAGACACTGATCACTTTTTTTTTACTTTAATCAAATTATGATAGAACTTTGGTCTTTTTTATTTTATTTATTTATTTAGTTAAGACTCAGAGAAAAAAGACTATATATCTACTTTGACTATATTAGTATATATGAGTTTATGTCACATTATCTATGTTATTTTCAATTTTTTGTCGTTTGTATCGAGCTAATTAATTTAGTTTGGATTTAAATTAAAACAGAAACTAATTTACTGATATATATTTAAACTCCCATCTCATTTAGATAATCTGTGATAGGTTGAAAGTAATTAAATAAATTTTAAAATATTATTTTAATTTAAAATCTTTTAAACTCAATAATTGTTGAAGGATATTTTTATTTTTTTTGTATTTCAGTTGTCTATAATATTTTTTTAGTAATATTAATAATGTTTAAAAAAATATAATTAATTTGAAAAAAAAATTAAAAGACATTTTTGAAAATTATAACAACAAAATGTATAAGTTATTATAATATATCATAGATTTATATCTTAAATATGAGAATATGACATATTATACATAGATATAACAGTCGTATCCTGACGTATCCGTATCCTACTTTTTTAAGTTTGACGTATCGTCGTATCCATATTGTATCGTATCCGTATCGCCGTATTGTACTCGTGCTTCATAGCTAAAATTTATAAATTTGTGTTTATGTGTTAAGCCTCAAAATCCAAATGTAATTTATCACTATACTTAGTACTTTTTTGGAAAGTATTTCATATTATTGACATGGTGAATATCTGCAGCACACAAAATGGTTCTCAAATCTACGCAAAACTTGTACTTATAGCTGTAATTTCTTTCCTTTGTTCTGTACACTCTCAGGGGACTCAGTCAAATTTTACTGACTTTAAAAAAAAGCAAGTTTTAATGTATCTTCTTCTAACAAACCCCTTCCAAAGCTTCATGTGTTGATTTCTGAGTGCATGAGGCACCTTCAAGTTGAAAGGAGGAGTAATAGATCTGTTAAACCTACTGTTGATACCATTGCAAACAAAGATGAGATGGTCACTGGTTCCTTATAATTCTTCGGCATGCACGATGAATCGTTTTTGCCTTGTGAGTGTATGATGACCTCCAAATCATGAGTCATCATCACTGAAGTTCACAAGCACCCGCTCTGGACCTTTGAAAGAATTTATTTCTTATCTTCTATGTTAGTTTCTTGGTGTAGTGTCGCTGGACCTTTGAAAGACTTTATTTCTTATCTTCTATGTTAGTTTCTTGGTGCAGTTGATTGACACTAGTTTGCCTCTGAGGCCTAGAACGCAACTCTATATATGACATTATATAACTGTGCATAAGGAGATAATGAAAACCGTGTGGCTATAAGCATCACAAATTTAAGTGACTAAAAATCATCACAAATTGATCATAAATGTTACTAAAAATCATCACAAATTCAAGTGACTACGACTTTATATATTCCTTTAATAGAGATTTGGTATTAGGTCGATTGAAACAATTTTTTTAGGTTGAGCTGAATTCGACCTAAAATTTCAAGTTAAGTTGTGTGGGTCAGGTCACCTTTCATGTTGTTGTCCCATTTCACTTTGTAATTGCCTTCTATCATTATTTTGTTAATTCTAGTTCGTCCAATGACCATCTTGTGAACTTGATTTTTAAATCAAGCTGGTGAGATGAATAGTGGTTCCAATGCAGTTGAGTAGGTGCTGAGCACTCGACTTCTATGGATTAGTTGATTCATGATGGTTTGCATTAGGTTTCTTCACTCTACTTGTTTGAATCTTCTATTGCTTATTTCTAAAGAGGCATCACTACCCCTTTTGTAGGCGTTAATATCTGAGTCTCTGAGTTTTAATATAATCATCAAATTAGTCCTATTTAAAAAATTTTATTGTTAAAATTTTTTAAAACTACTATTCTACCCTCTTCTCTTCCACCACCCTCTTTCTCTCATCTCTCTTGCTTTCTCTCTCTACGAATTTTCACTTTTCAGAGTTTAGCAAAAATTATCTTCCACACAAGTAAATCACGAGTTCATTAGACTAGCCCTTATGAAGGCACTAGTGGAGGAGAGAGCACCAAATGAATTATATGGTGCCAAAAGCTTACCACAAAAGGGGTAGTGATGCCTCTTTAGAAATAAGTAGCGGAAGGTTTAAACAGGTAAAGTGAAGAAACCTGATGCAGGCTATTATGAATCACCTCATCCATAGAAGTGGAGTGCTCGGTGCCTACTCAACTGCACCGGAATCATTGTTCATCTCACCAGCCTGATTTAAAAATCAGGTTCACAAGATGGTCATTAAACGAATTAGAATTAACACAATAATGATAGAGGGCAATTATAAAGTGAAATGAGACAACAACATGAAAGGCAACCTTACCCATATAACTCAACTTGAAATTTTAGGTCGGATTTAGGTCAACTTAAAAAATTTGTTTGGATCGGCCCAATACCAAATCTCTGTTAAAGGAATATATAAAGTCATAGTCCCTTGAATTTGAGATGATTTTCAGCAACATTTATGATCAACTTGTTGCTTATGGCCACATGGTTTTCATTATTTCCTTATGCATAGTTCTATAATGTCATATGTAGAATTGCGGTCTAGGTCTTAGAGGCAAATTGGTTTCAATTAGCTACACCAAGAAACTAATATAGAAAATGGTTGATAAAGTCTTGCCTCTCAGTATAAATTATTCACAAGGTTTGGAGTGTGTGCTTGTGAACTTCAGTGATGATGACTAATCATTTGGAGGTACTCATACACTCATAAGGCGAAAAGATTCATCATGCATGTTGAAGAATTATAAGGAATTGGTGATCATCTCATCTTTGTTTATGATGGTATCAGCAGTAAGTTTAACAGTCAGAAATCAACACATGAAGCTTTGGAAGGAGTTTGTTAGAAGAAGATAGATTCAATCATATCTTCTTTAAAGCCTGTGAAATTTGCCTTTGTGTCTTCTGAAAAAAACAGGACAAAGGGAAGGAATTGCAGCTCTTTTGTTTGGTTGGAGGTTGAATTTTGGAAGAAAAGAAAAAATTATTTTATATTATAGATTTAATAGTAAAGAAATTTAGTTTAATTTTTGAAAATGTGTAAAATGTGAAATAAATTTAATTCTAATATTCATATTTGTGTTGGATGTGAAATAAATTTAATTTTTACAATTGAAATTTGTGTTTGGTTAAAAAAAGCTCGAACTAAATGAGCCCTGGGAATCATTTTGTGTGCTGCAGATATTCACCATGTCAATAGTGAAACACTTTGCAAAAAAGTAGTAAGTATAGAGATAAATTGTATGTGGATTCTGAGGCTTAGCAGATCTTAAACACAAATTTACAAATTTTATGATGGGTAAATACCATCTAGGTCCTCGAGATATAGGAGTGATATTAGATAGGTCCATAATTTTAGGAAGCTTTTAATAAGGTCCTTGTGGTTGAGATTAATATTTTAATCACGTCATTTTTGTTTAATTTAATTTGTTTACATCATTTTTTTAAATACAAAATTTATTTTAATTAAATATTTAAATGTAAAATTACAAAAAAAAACTCTCGCTCTCCCACATCCCGGCCACCACAGTGTGAATGGCTTCCTACAATTTTTGCGTTTGGCAGTCATGTGCATGGCGGCGTGCATACATAGGAGCTGGTGCCCGCAATGGCCCACACGCAGTGGCTGTTCAAGTTGACATGGTTAGGTGGTGGGATAAGGAGGGTTTTTTTATTATTTTACATTTAAATATTTAATTTAAAAATAAATTTTATTTAAAAAATAAATAAATAAATCAAATTAAGCAAAAAAAAACTTGATTGAAATATTAAACTCAACCTCGAAACTTCATTGAAAAGTTTTTAAAATTGGAGACCTATTTGATATTACCCTGAAATCTCAAGAACTTTGATGTATTTACTCTTGTATGAATCATTTTGCACAAGTATTTTTGTGCCAATTCTGATTTCAAAGGTTCAAAAAATGAATTTTAATAAAAGATGAACATCAGGCCCATTGTATTTTTTATCCTTTGTAAATTTATACATCAATAAAGTAAATAATTGTCAATTAAGTAATTAGAAAAATAGGACTAAATAGTGACTTCACCATCTAAAATGTGTTCTATTAAATGAGAAGTATAAGATGAAAGGAATATGTTGATAATAAATGAAGCATACTTGTTTAGTAGAACAAGAAAAAGGAGTACTGGCATGTATTGAATATCATCAAGCTTGATTTTGTGAATATTGCATGAATAGAACACACACATGCCGGAAAGGTATTCATAATCAAATATTATAAGGGACAAGTATCTAAGACTTAGCAAGAGTTAAAAGTATACCTGAACATCTACCATTCATGCATAAGTCACCTTAAACTTAAAAGGAATTTGTTATTGGCAAACAGAATCTAACAAAATTATATGACAGAATAAATAAGTTTTTTTTAATGGAACTTTGACTGAAAAGTTTGCCTACATAGTCTAGAATTCAATACACTTCAATGAACAATTACAATATATTATTATTAGCTGAAAAGAAAGACCTTATGATAAAGTGGGCTATGGGTCACACCTAAATCAAGGCCTAGTGCACTGAGGATATTATTAGGGTGAACTTTGACAGCTAAAGCAAAAGGTGTGCATGCGCTAGATTAATGGTCAGAGATCATCTGATAATCTTCTTCAAGCAATTGATATTTGGTATTTGACTCTTCACAAAGGAAGCTACAAAGATGAAGACCAAAGGCACATGGGAGGTGGCTAAGGTCATGAGAGGATGGGTGGATGCTACAGATGACATCTAGATCGAGAGTGATTCTACCACCGTCGTGGCCAACATCTTGCAGGTGATTAGAGGAGTTTCTGTCAACCACTACTTTGCAAATATTTTTGCTGTTTTGAATGCCTTTAAGTAGTATAGAATTGTACATATATATAGAACTACCAATGGGGTGAATGATTTCCTTGCAAGTTTTATTGTAGATTATATAAGTTGTACCTTATCTTTCAAAAAAAAATCAAAATCTAGTATGTGTCAAGAGTAAGCTTAGCTAAGGGAAAGCTGAAAAAGAAAGAAAGTGAAAATTTATAGGACTGATTTGCAATGCTCCAGCTTAAAGTATCATACTACTATACAAGGTAAAACAGTCCACCTTCATTTACTTCTGTAACATAATCTGGATCATCAACAAGTTATATTACTCAAAAAGAGCTCAAACATGCTCAACATAAATCTATTTGTTCACACTATTATTATTTCCACTAATATGAGCTACATTCTCCTGCATACCATTTATAAATATTTAGCTACATATGATTCTTCGTTTGCTGATCATATCTAAAAGTTGATGTCAAAAGCAATGTCATGATTTGCACTATTAGCCTGTTTGGTATGGGGGTTTGATTAGCTAAACAGGGTTATACTAATCTCATATAGGGCTCTTTGGTTTGGGAGTAGGATAAGTTAACTCGGGGTAACTCACCCTCATTAATAATTTACCCCAACTGAGATAAATAATTTAACCCGAATTTATGTTTGGATGATAACCTTGAGTATCTAGTGCTCTGTTTGGCAGTTTAATAACTTAACCGAATTTATTATTAGCTGGAAAAAAAGGTCTTATGATAAAGTGAGCAATGGGTCACACACCTAAATCAATGTCTAGTGCGCTGGAGATATTATTAAGGCAAATTCTGACAGTTAAGGCGAATGGTGTGCAGGCGCTGGAGTAAAGCAGAAGAGTTTATCGACTAATCTTGCATCAGTGGGCAACCCAGACATTCATGTGGAAACAGAAGTTAAAGCTGAAAAGGGGTAAGAGATCCCTCTAGTTGAGAAACAAAGGAAGATTGACGGCAAAAATTCTCCTCCGGAACTGATTGCTGTGATGGGAGAAGCAGATAACAAAAAGCAGCACATTCAAGCAAGTTCGAAAAAAGAGAATTTTCAGCGGGAGAGAACGAATCTAGGAGAGAAGTCAATAAAAAGAAGCTGCGTGTGGAAGAAAGGTTGGAGAATGCTTTTTCAGATGATAAAGGCACCAGGGATTCTGATCACAGGCGCAAATCCCTTGAAATATGCGAGGATAAACCTCAAAATAACCAAAAGATAAGATATCAGCTAAGGCCAGAGCAGCAGGAACAGCAACAACAACAAGAACCATCTGCATTAATGGAGAAGGATAAACTCATTGGTATGAGTCTCTCTCCATCAGATATTAGGGTGCCTATCGAGTACTCTTTTGGTCAAGCACCAATTTTTGAAACATTAGGCTCCCCCATGCTGGGTATTCATCTGGACCTGAAATGAGAGCTTTCTCAATTGGAAGGCCTTCTGCCATTGATGATGATATAGATGACATTTCCCGCAAATATGACACTTCAAACACGAATAGCTTTCACATGAAACCTGCAATACCTGTTCATGATTTCTCGAGGCAAAGTTCAGGAGAAAGGTTTGGTAGGTACAATGGTGGAGACACTTACACCCAGAATAATTGTCACAGATTATTAGTTCAGGATGCAGGTTAGAACCTACGGTATGCATGATGAGGAAGATCATCGGCAAAGGGCTAATGAATACGGATTAAGTTCTGAAGAAGGTATAAGAATGCACGTTAGGACTTACGGCATGCAAGGGGATGAAGGTCATTCGCCAGGGGTAACTGGGTATGGAAGAACTGAAGAAGATATAAGGAAGCAGGTGAGGGGTTACGGTATGCAAAGTGGGGAAGATCATCGGCCAAGGAACATGTTCTCACTAGGAGCAGGGCAGGAATCAGGTTTCTCGAGTCTGCATCAGTCATCTAACTTCAGGCTCTCGAGTAATGTGGCAGAGACGCCAACATTGGAGCGGTTTGCTCTTCGTCTGGATGAGATGAACTACCCAGCACCTCCACATGTGAGCCCTGGCATTCCTTTTGCAGGTAGGGATGACCAGTTTGACAGGCATAGCATGAGGCATGACATGCCTCCTAGTCCATACAGTTTCATGCCTGGAACTTATTCTTCATTTCCGAATCCAAGGTCCCAGGGATGTGTCGATGACTGATGCATGAAATATAGTGGACGAGGGTTCTTGACAAAGCTTAGTGTTCATGTATAGGTGCTACTGTATGAAATATGTAGTTGTAAAGCAAATTCCCTCTTATTTATTTGAGTTAATTTGCTTTTGTTTCTAGCCCAGTTAGATTCCAAAATCTTTAGCAGCATTCCAGCCAGACATAGTTTTGGATGTTCTTTAGAACACTATAAACTCGGCAAGTTGGATTTCTCGACTATTTTGCTTGGATTTTTTTATCTTTTATGCTTAGTATTCATTTGTAGTTTGAAGAAAGATGGAGAGAAAATGAATTCTTTCAGCCTTTTCTTTGTATATGCACCGAGTCACCTGCGGTTGAAAGAAAGGAGAATACAAATTAATTTCAATTTTGAAAGTTTTGTAAGAGGGCTCTCACATAGGAATTTTTATTGGGTTCGAACGCCTGATGTGGTCAGGCGTTCGTCCCCCAATTGCCGCTCACCGCATGCACACGGCGGCTTGGTTCAGCCCGGCTTGACGAACAGTCTAGTCAAGCCACCAGTGTAGTCTGGCCAAATGGTTGTCAGGCCAACACTGTAGCTTAACTGGACTATCCTATGTGGCCGGACAGACAGTCCAATCAAGATGGTCCTTGTAGTCTGGCCACAACGTTGGTGTGATCGAATAGTTTAGTGTAGACGCGCTGTTTCATCATTATGATCTGTGGGGCCTATTGTCCGCACGTGGCAAACAGTAATTAGGGGATATATGCCTAACCACATTCGAGCCCAATAATTTCAATGAAAATAATTTGTTACCCTTAATATGTCAACTGACTTCTCTGCTCGTCATTTTAACTCTCATTTGACCATTTAATTAGCTAACCTTTTGATGAATACTATTAAAATATATTCTACAAATGTTTTGTTAATATTGACGTTTTTTTCTGGAAAGGTTCATGAAAAGAAAGGCAGAAATTAATTTAGGAGCTTATTTGTGTGTGGTTTATTATTTGAGGATTTTTTTTAAATTTTAAGAATTAGGATCAATATGTATTCTCGATCTAATTGCAAGGTTGGAGTATAACTTACCTAATTTTAAATTTAAAAAATATAGTGCGGAGGGAGAAAGTAATGGAATTAGCAAATGAGAGGGTGAAGTAATTTTTTTTTACGTCAGAGTTAATCATAAGAGTTTGTTTATTTGTAAAGTTAAATTTAAAAAAATTAAAATTAAATTTAAATAGAGATATTTTTTATTAAAAATTGTGAATGATGTAAAATAAAGTTAGTTATTATGTTGAGATATGTGAGAAATGTGATATAAAGTTAGTTATTATATTGAGATATGTGAGGGATGTGATATAAATTAATTATTATTTTAGTAATATGTATAGGATATGAAATAAAATTAATTTTTAATATTAAATTTTATGTATGATGTGATATGCCAGGTTAATTTTAGACTTAAAAACAAACGGGGTCTTAGCGCCCAACTATTAATTGTCATATGTGCACATGTAGCCTTGTTGGCCAATTGTTCAGGCACCGAATGATTGATTTGACGATCGAACTTAATATATTTTTTTCTGAGAGGTGAGAAAAATTTAAGAAATTTAATATTTTATTCACACAATCAATAATAGACACAATATTCTCAAATTTTAAAGCAACATTAATTAATAAATGATAGTTAATTATCGATTAATTAAAAAATCAAATTTTCAGGTACCGTATCAGGCCGACTTAATGGGAGACGTGAAAACTTCCATAAATTTAAAGCCTTTTACATCAAAAAAAAATTTAAAGCCTCTTTTCCGTCAAAAAAAATTTAAACGCCCTTCAAGAAATATCGTCTCTCTCTCTCTCTCTCTCTGTGGTCACCTTCCCCTTCACTCCCACGAAGTTTGAGGAAGTGACCGCCATGGGTTCTGCAAGCGAGAGCAGATTCCAACCTCCACCGAAGCTAATGGAGAGAGAACCGATTCTCCCATCCTTCTCCTCTCTAGACCCAATCGGGGAACCGACTGCGAACCCTAGCCCTAACCCTAACCCTAACCCCAACCCCAACCCCGACCCTGACCCCGTACCTGCAGCACCTCCTGACGGGGCCTGCTCCGCCATGTCGATCGACGGAGAGGAGGAGGACGAAGCGCTTGCTGGTGCTGAGTTCCTTTCACGGGAGGAGGTTCTGCATCGTCGGTCCAGACGGCTGAAACAACTGAAACGTTGCTATCTGCAGCAGTACTGGGCTCTCATGGAGGAAATGAGGGTCAAGCATCGAGATTACTATTGGGAATTTGGGAAGAGCCCTGTTGAGGAGGAGAGTACTCGCGTAGGTTCGGGGCCTCGGGTGCGGGAGAAAGGCAGTTCTTCCGTTGGCGATAGGAAGCGGTGTGCATACATCGGGTGTAAGTCGAAGGCTATGCCCTTAACTAGCTATTGCCATCCTCACATTCTCTGTGATACAAAGCAGACGCTCTACAAGGCTTGCAGCTACGTTATTAAGTGGTAAAACTTTTCTTCTTTTTTTGTATAGCGCTGTTGTGATCGCCCAATTGACAACATTGTTATTCTGTGTATCTGGTTGTGTTGTCCCTTAAGAGACTCTTGTTCCTTTTAATTGCGAAGTATTTACATTCTTTCACAGATTTCCCTATAGGAAAAGTTATATATTGCCTAAAATTCAAAAAACAGCGCGATGCCCTTATTTTTTTGTTTCATACAAGACAGTTGCTTTAAACTAACAAATTTAGTAGTAATTTTGGTGTAGGAAAATTTTAATGGAATTATCCTAAAGCCTAATGTGTGCAAATCTAAATGCCTAAATGAGAAAATTGATTAATATACCAAGTGATTGAGCTTCACAAGAAGGATTAACGAAGAAATTAACCTAAAGTATGCAAGCTTTCGCATCCATGATTAAACATAGGAAGCTCTTACAATTTAGAGCATTAAATTTGGTAACAAACAAAGTAAATTTTCAAGATGAGCCTTTAGGACATAAAACCCTTAATTAGCTAGGCTAAATTAGCACATGAGCACATATAAATTAGAACTAAATTAGCATTTCATAATCTCATTTATGAGTCATATCCCATCACATCAATAGCAATGAAATCATGAAGTGGATATGCAATAAAAGAGAGCAATAAATGAAAGGGAGATATATCAACTCAAGCAAAGATGTAAAGAGTGGGGAAAAGTAAAATCAGGGAAAATCAATAGTAGAGATACCAAGTAGGGACTAATTCAATGTTCCATGGAGATTGGCGTCGCACCATTCGATTAGGCTGGCATTGCAACAACCTAAGGAGCCCCTCAAGGCAACCCCCTCTGAGACGTCGGTCCATCAGAAGAAAGGGGGAAAGAGGACGGCAGTTGTTCCTAGTTCTGGGCCTTAAGAGCAAGCTATTCCTGTTGGCAACGTTGTTCTGGAGGAGTGCAGGTGGCTAGCGGCATGTTACAAGGGTGGCGCCAATTAGCCGAGGCTCTGCGGTTCCCTTGCAGAAGTTGCAGGAGGAAAGGGAAGAACATTTGTAATGACTGTCCAAGCCAAGGCATTCTGCCTTGGCTATTCCATTGGCGGTGGTGATCTGAAGCGTGCATCATTGGCGGATGACGTGCTGGAGAGGAGGCATTGGCCGGCATCGGCCGACATCGGCATCTCCAACAAAGGTTGGAAATGGGTGACAGGAGATGAGAGGGGGAAGCGATTCTGATTCCAAGCCGAGACGTTGTGCCTTAGCGCTCCTTTATTAGAGAACAATAGAGGAGGTGTGGCCGCTGCGGCAGTGGTTCGACGAAGCTGCGGGCAGTGGCAGCGATGGTGGAAGGGGGCTGGGTGGCAGCCTCCAATGTAGAATCTCTTACTCATATTAGGTTAAACTTAATTACCAAAAGGTTGCCCTAATTTCTTCTAGCAAGCTATATATAGGAAAAACTAATAAATTCCACCAAATAATTTTTTAACTTCATTGATCTTCACCATAAGTTTGGGCTACTCCATATCCATTCAATTTGTGTCAAATTGATCCAATGGATGGGTGGATGGGAAGGAAGGGCCTATTTTGGTCAAAACATGAAGTAAGCCAACTAAAACAACCTCATCCTACCTAAAAACCCCATTGCAGAAAAGAAAAAAAAAACAAAACAATACTCCCTCACAAAAGTGGAGCTTCTCCTAGCCTAGTGCGAAGAGGAACTTACCTGGAACCAGGAGGTCCAAGTTTGAATCCACACCACCATAATTCTCAATTGGGGTGGGGGGAATTATGGTGTTTAGGGGGGCGGGGGGGACGATCCCTCACAAAAATGAAGATATACACAGCACTAACATAAAATAAAATGTGCACAAATAAAATAACAATATAATGAAGACAATATCGTGCTTAAGCTAAACGAAATGTCATCGTTGGGGTTGAAATTGGGATTGCTCCGCATCATATTTGCTTATTTTGCAACGTGCTGGTACTTGTGATACTTTAACTTGATTGATTTATATTTTATTTTCGATTTTTTTGGGTGGTTGTTAACACTAAAAAATGTACAAATCAAGGTGGCTTGATCCACTCAAACATCTATATCCTAAATAACAAAAATAAGGAAAATAAATTGGCTGAAATAGTTCTGAGATATCCTCTTATTTCTATGAGACTAATCCCAAGGAGATTCACTATTATGAGGGGTTCACTATGGGTATTAAATGATAAAAAAATTGTACAACGAAATTTTTGCCACCTTCGCCTGACATAAGCTGCATTCTGTCAGTGGAGATTGTGATCAGTGTCGAAAGTAGTATGATGGTGTTCCATGCACAATCTCGGAAGGGAGGGAGAGATTTTGCTCGGTTGTTGAATTTATGGAGTTGGTTGGGTATATGTCTCTTGTCGAAAGAATGAGCCTCAATCTTCTAAGATAGCATTAATAGATTTTGTCCGACCAAGAGTTTTGATATTTGGTAAGAAGTGCTTGTTTAGCATTAGATGGACACACACGCGTGAGCATATATATATATATATATATATATATATATATATATGCCTTGTTTGAATAGCTAGGTTAAGGGGCGACTTAACCCTCTTAATCCATCCAAACATGTTATTTATCCTAGCATCCTGCCCCAAGTTACTTACTCCAGCAACCCGCTCCTAACCTACTAATCCTCGTTGACCCTAACCACAGCGCTTCCTTGGATTATCTTTTTTCCCTTCTCTCCTCCTCTATCTTGATTTAAAATAATAAACAACCAAACAAAATCTTTGAATAACTTAGGTTAGCAGCCAAATACTATTCAAGGTTAAAATGTCTTAACCCTACTGGGTTAAATTACTTATGGGGCCATTTGGTACCTTAGGTTAGCTGGGTTAACTTTCAAGTTAACCCAGCTAACTCACCAAACAGCATTAAAGCAAAGAAACTCAAACCCAAGTTAACTAACCCATCAACGCGTCGCTTCCCCGTTTATCCCCGATGTTAGCTGCCCCATGTCTGTCGCTGGGGTAAGGGCTGGGAAGAAAAGCTTGGCTGCTTCTTCACCTTTCTCTGTTGCGCCTTAGTCTTCCTCCACTCGCGGCGAGCAATGGTGGGTGAATTGCGGCCGCCGACAGCAGAGGAAATATCATCGAATGAGGCCGGGTCGTGAAGGAGAGAGGAGAGGAGCACGTTGAATTCGTTGGTGGGGGAGCGTAATCTAGGAATGAGCCTAATGCTGGGGAAGAAATGGCACGGAGGAGGTGGCGATGTCCTTCCACTCGCCAACGAAGATGACGTGGGGTAAGTCATGAGCCTTGCGGGGTAAGTTGTGCGCTCGCACAACTTACATCTTGCATGGTAAGACGTGCTCTCACACGACTTACACCCTGCTGAAATGCATCCAAAAGCCACTGACTGTTTTGCCGCATCTTGTTTTATTTGCTATCCTAGGCTAAGCTATTAAATTGATAAACAGAACACTAAGTTACTACCCTTGGTTATCATTCAAACATGAATTCAAGTTAAATCACTTATCCCAGCAGAGGTAAGTTATTAATAGGGGTAAGCTACCCCGATTTAACTTATCTTACCCCCAAACTATGTAGCCCTATATAGGAGTAGTATAACCCAATTTAGCTAACCCTACCCCCATACTAAATGGGATAACATAGTGCATATGATGGCATTGCTTTTGGCATCAACTTTTAGATATGATTAGCAAACGAAGAATCACTGATTGTTTTATGGAGATCTTATCAGAATATATGTAGCTTGACATTTAAATGGTATGTAGGAGAATGTAACTCATATTAGTGGAAATAATAATATTGTTTGAACTCTTTTTTAGCCATATAACTTAGTTCAAGATATAAATTATGTTAGGGAAGTAAATAAAGGTGGATTTTTTACCTCGTATGGTGGTGTGATACTTTAAGCTGGAGCATTGCAAAGGGTCTTATGTCAACCCTACAAATTTTCACTTTCTTCCTTTTTAGCTTTCCTTCATCCAAGCTTACTCCTGACTCACACTACACTTTGATTTTCTTTTTGAAGATAAGACATAACCTATATAACCTCCAATAAAACTAGCAAGGAAATTATTTGCCCCTTTGGTGATTCTATATATTTGTGCAACATTGTACTCATTAAAGGCATTCAAAATAGCAAAAATATTAGCAAAGTATTGGTTGGTAGATGCTTTTCTAGTCACCTACAAGATGTTGGCCATAATGGTAGAATCATTCTCGATCCAAATGTCATTTGTAGCATTTATCCATCCCCTCGTGACCTTGGACGCTTCTCATACGTCTTTGGTCTGTCTCTGAGCTTCCCTGGTGAAGAGTCGAATACCAATTACCAATCGTTCGAAGGAGGTTGCCATTATAATCTGCGATCATTATTCCATTGCCTACACACCATTCACCTTAACTGTCAAATTTCACCTTAATAATATCTCATGTGCACTAGACATTGATTTATGTGACTCATTGCCCATTTTATCATAAAATCTTTCTTTCTAACTGATAATAATATATTGTAATTGTTCATTGAAGTGTGTTAGATTCTAGCATATGCCGACAAACGTTTCAGTTAAAGCTACATTAAATATAAACTTATTTCTTCTATGCATGCAAGTACTCCTTTTTCTTGTTCTATTAAACAAGTATCCTTCATTTATTGTCATGAATTCCTTTCATTTTATATGTTTCTCATGTAATAGAACATACTTTTGATGGCAAAGTTACTATTTGGTTTTGTTCTTTTCATTGTTTAATTGACAACAATTTACTTTATTGATGCATGAATTTACAAAAGGTAAAATATACACTGACCCTGATGTTTTTTATTAAAGTTCATTTTTTGAATCCTTGAAATCAGAATTAATGCGAAAGACTTTGGCAAAATTGTTCATAAAAGGATAAATATCATTCAAGTTTCTGAGATTTTTGTTTTTTGATATTAAAATTCTTGAGATTTAGGGGTAATATTGAATAGGTTCATGATTAAAAAAACTTTTTAACGAGATCCTGAGGTTGAGATTAATATTTTAATCAGGTCATTTTTGCTTAATTTAAATTTTTATTCATCTTTTAAATAAACTTTATATTTAAATTAAATATTTAAATATAAAATTACAAAACCCCCCCCCCTCTCCCACCTCCTGACCACCTTGGCTTGAACATCCGCCACGCGTGGGCCTTTTTGTACGCCGGATCTTGTGTATGCAAGCTGTCGCGCACACAACTGCCTCATGCAGCAGTCATGGGTCACGTTGTGGTTGTTGGGATGAGGAGAGCAAGAGGTTTTTTTAATTTTACATTTAAATATTTAATTGAAATATTTTTATTTAAAAAAAAAATTAAAAAAATAAATTAAGCAAAAAGGATTTTATTGAAATATTAATCTCAACTTCCTGGACCTCGTTAAAAGTTTTCTAAAATTATAGGCCTGCTTGATGTTACCCTAAACCTCAATGACCTAGATGGTATTTGCTCTTCATAAAATCTATGAATCTATGTTTAAGATGTGCTAAGCCTCAAGATCTAGATATAACTTATCCTATACTTATTATTTTTTTGGAAAGTATTTCATACTATTGATATGGCAAATACCTGCAGCACGCAAAATGGTCCTCAAATCTGTGCGAAACCTGTACTTAGAGCTGCAATTCCTTCCCTTTGTCCTGTACACTCTCAGAAGATTCAGAGGCAAATTTTCCAGGCTTTAAAAAAGGCAGGATTGAATTTATCTTCTTCTAACAAACCCCTTCCAAAGTTTCATGTGTTGATTTCTGAATGCGTGAGGCACATTCAAGCTAAAAGGAGGAGTAGCAAATCTGTTAAACCTACTGTTGATACAATTGCAAACCAAGATGAGATGGTCACCGGCTCCTCATAATTTTTTGACATACATGATGAATCTTTTTCGCCTTATGAGTGTATGATGAGCTACAAATGATGAGTCATCATCATTGAAGTTCACAAGCACTTGCTCCGGACCTTGTAAATAATTTATACTGAGAGGCAAGATTTTATCTCCTATCTTCTATGTTAGTTTTTTGATGCAGCTAATTGACACCAGTTTAACTCTAAGGCGTAATATGGCATTATATAACTGTGCACACGGAGAAAATGAAAACTATGTGACCATAAAGTTAATCATAAATGTTGCTGAAAATCATCATAAATTCAAGGGACTATAACTTTATATCAAAACCTTGAATTAAATGAAATTTGTATCAACTTATCAGTGACCGTAATTTTTTTCTAATAACCGTTGAAAATATTCTCTTAAAAACCCACCTACATGCTTCATTTTAGTTGTTGTTGATTATATGTTATTTTTTGAATTTTACTAAGGGGACGTTTGGTTCAATGTTATCTTGATGCTATGTTATGTCATCTATAAAGAGTAATTGTTTGGTTTAATGACATTTGTAAATAATCTTATATAAAATTATAAAATTATTAATTAAAAGATGATATTTAGATGTTATGACATCTAGATTACATGACATAACATTAAGATGACAGCGAATCAAACGCCCCCTAAATGTCGTATTTTTTGCATATGTTTTAAGCAAGGATCTTTTAGAATTATTTGTCTCACATGTTTATATTTTTTCTTTTATAATATATTTACTTCGGCTCTTATTCTAAAAAAAAATTTTATGTATTTATAACATCAATATATATATATATATTTTTATTTATCTTTTACTTGATATTGATATATCATTTAAATAATAGATATTATTTGTATAATTCTCTTTGCCTTTCATAAAAATATTTATATTATTTTTAAATTTAAAGATACTTTGAAAAAAAAACCCAAAGGAATCAGATACTTTGAAAAAAAAAAGAAAGGAAAAGTTTTTGCTTCTTCCCATTCCTGCCTGCCATCATCCCAGAATCCCATAGCAAGAGCGACATGAACGCTGCTAGCGTCAGTTCCTCGCCGGCGCAATCGTGTTGTTTGCGTATCCTCCATTTGTAATTGTGGGTATTTGTTTTCTTCATGGACATCTTAGAATAATTTAGAGTATGACAACCTGGAACTGCTGTCGAAATTGATGGCAAGTGAAGCAATTTATTTGTGGGCTTGCTGAAAATATTGGACTTGACAATGCTCGAGCTGCCAGACTTATTTGTGCTGTTGTTGCTGCTCGAACTCGTTCAAGTTTCTTACAATCCTGGGTAACTTTTTGAATCACGCTTCCTTAATGCCGCAACTTACTCCACATTGGCACATAGTGTATTTCTCATCTAAATGTTTTAAGCCATAGTTTTATTATGTTGCAGGCCTATGAAGTCCAAGGAAAACGGGTTGACTCATCTGAAGAATCATCCAATATCTGCCAAATCTATCATACTTTTCCACCAGAAGAGAAATCTGTATGGCTATTTACATGCTGCTTTAGTTTAAATATCTTACTTTCTTTGATGTTAATGATTGATGAATTTTTATGCTTTTGGGTAATATTTCAGCTTTTATGCACAAACACTTGTAATTCTTTCATCCTCTGATATATTTTTAAAATCTGCTTAATTATTAATATCTGACTCCATTAACAGTTCTGTATTTGACAAGATTTGTGTTTTTCTGAAATGAACTTTGTACTTATATGAATGTATGGAAAGCAATCCCATGGAACGAATTCAGCATAATCAATATTTGATTTGTATGAAGCAAAAAGCTAAATGTATCCCTCCATAATGTGCAATCTATCTTTGTTATTTTAGAAGCTCAGTTACCATTTATTTGCATAGAACATGAATTCTTAGCTTCTTTCTACATAAATGTTAAAGGTACCTTTTGTCATGAACTTTTGGTGTAGCTAATTCAGTTACTTTATAATCTATAAACTAAAATGATCAAATATGCTTGCTGCAACCAGAGATGGAGATCGTGGCTAGTTGGTGGGGACACAGATCAACATCGAATTGGATGGCTAGGATGACGTTATGTACTGAATCAAAATTCAAATTTAAATTAATTAGAGCTATTAGAAATTTTCATATTAGCTTTATTTTGATTTGATTTAATTTGATTTGATTCAGAGCATATCTGATTTTATTTTATTGTAATAAAATTAGTTTCATATTTGCTTTTATTTATTTGGTATTTTATTTTCTACATTTAATATTGTATTTTCAAATTTCTACATGATATCTCTTTATATAAAGAGGTCGTCTTGCATTGTAAAAAAATAGCATTTGATAAATGAAATTATTTTTGAGTTTTTTCAGAGCCTAGACTCGGGTTAAGGGGTCGATATTCCGGTGAAGGAAACAGTAGCATTAGCCTTTAGTGAGAATCCTCAAATTGGCCTGGTGATCCACTTTTAAAAATAAAAATAAAAAAATATTTGCGCACTCACCTACCTCCGAAGCTCTGCAGTTCCAAACTCGTCCGACGTGCCCGCGTGGTCGCCCAGCATGGATGCCCGCGCGCCCGCGCTCCAGCTTGCCAGCGCTCCCGCCCGCGCGCCCGCCTGCGCTGCCCTGGTGCCTGTCTGCGCCGCCCTCGTGCCCGCTTGCGCCGCCCACCCGCCTGCCCGCCCGCACGCCTGCTCGCGCGCTCGCCTGCGCCCTCCCTCCTGTGCTCGCGCCCGCGCGCCGTTTGCGCTTTGTCAGCGCGTCACCCTACTCGATCTGATTTATTTGAAGTCAGATCAGTTAATCATCGTCAGTGACTCTTCTCCGATTCAAATCACT
>KZ451885.1:3553715-3618779 GCA_002786265.1 Apostasia shenzhenica | reverse complement strand
CACTGGTAAATTCTTTCCCGAACCCCACTAAGCTGATTATTTGACTTCAACACAAATTATTCGCTTGACTTGGATTATTTATTTGGCTCTAATTGTGCGACCCGATATTTCTTTGTGTGTCAATTACTGTTGGATTTAACTATGAGACGTCTGTCCTAAATTCCTGAACATCGGATCTGATTTATTGAATTTAAATTGACGCCCTAATCTAAATTGATAAATTCTTATTTATCATACGATCCTGTTTAATTTTAATTTTAAAATATCTTAATTTATGGAATTCAAAATTCTTATTTATCATATAATTTATGTAGAAAATATTTTTCTCTTAATTAAAATAATTTGCTAATCAATTTTGTTAAATATAAATATAGAATATCATTGACATCTTTTTCCGTCTCGCATCACTAGTGGTCTTAAGAACAGCTTAAACATCGAGCAAAGGCTACGCTTACTGACTCTCTTTGGTGGATTGTGCTCTTCAGATTGTCTGAGGATTGCAACAGAGGCTCTTGTTCTTGTAAGCAATGCATTAAAGATTTTTTTCTGCAAAATTATTTTGATCATTGCTATCATTATTCCAACAGTTTTGAGGTTTTGATTTATGAATCATTTTTCAAGAATTATTCATTCAAAGCTTTTTATGTATCTTTTAACCTACATTTTTCAGCATTACCTTTTAAGCTAAATTACATTTGATCACTGTGAGGAGCTCTTTTCATGCAAATTTTGGAAGTTCATTTTCTCACTCTTAAAAAATAAGAAAAATATGATATATATTTATGATAAAATTACTCAAAGAAGGGCATCAAATAGATATGACCTACATGTCAGGAACCCAGATGTAATTTATGATATACGTGACACTATTATCTATTTTTTTATGCTTTTATCCTTGGTTATATGAGTAGTCCCATATGAAAATTGAAATTTTCTTACCTTATTTGGTAGGTTGATGATATTGGATCTAATGCAAAGCATGACTCGTCTTATTTTGGGTAACTTTTTTTAATATAAAAAGAAACTTCTTTTTTTATTGTCATACCTGTAATCTTATTGTTGCTCACGTTGCTACATGATCACATTGTTCTTTGGATTCACTTGTTAAAGTATAGTATGCTGAATAACCACTATAATGCTATGTGGAGTTCTATAAATGATGATACGCTATGAAAAATCATCAAAAAAACCTGACTCGAGAATGATTTTATTCTTTTAATTCATTTTTATAAATTAGATCGATATGATGTTCTTAATATAATAATCCTTGAAGTAGGTTATGTTGATGCAAAAAATGCACCGCCACAGAGAGAAATTAGACGGTAATTACCCGAGTGTCCGGGGGAAAAATCACGATGTCGTCCAAGCGATTTGAATCCACTAATCAAATCTCCTCTTACAAAGCTTGATCTCTAAATAGAGATCGAATGAGTACAAGAGGGATAAAGAGAGAGGGGTACCTCAGCCCGAGAGAGAGAGAGGAAGGAAAGGTCCTTAGAGAGAGCAATCTCCCCCTTATTTATAGCTTGGAGAGGAAGGGACATAGTAGGTTTAGCCTGCCACATCTGACACTTACTCTTGCAAAGGATGATTAGGGAATAGGCTTTCATGTTGTCTTAAATGCTGAGTTGACACAGTAGTACGGAGGGTACGATCTTGTGATATCTTTTTGAGCTGCTGTTCGTCAAGGGGCTGCTGTTGAGCTGCTGTTCGCCAAGGGGCTGCTGTTGAGCTGTTGTTCGGCAGGGGGTGTTAGAGAATGTTCTAACAGGTTAGTACGATGTTTATGTTTTACATATATATAATATTTTTTTTCTTCTGATATTGGCCAGCTTGGTCTATCAAATGAATCATAATTTATAATGATATAAATATTTACATAATATTGATAGTGTTAAATAATATTAATATTTATATTGTATTGAATTAAATTTCCCAAGTGTTAATGTATGTTGTTTGTCAAAAAAACAGTACTGATACTTTTCTTTATGAATTTGAAGTTGTGCTTTATGCTTAATATTTCTGTTGAGATTTTTCAAGATTTTTTTTTTGTGTGATTTGGTGATATCTCAACCGTTAAAAAATTAGCATAATAAATATTTCATTGGTAAGTATATACAAATCTTATAAAATAGCGTGAATATTTGATATTTTAACACCTATTTGGCCATCACAAAATTAAATGCAGATTCTTAATTTCTGTCTGCATATTTTTATCTAAAATATGATTATATTTATGAAATATTTCTTTCTGTATGATTAAACTTAAATAAGCTATCAAAATATTTTAAAAATATTTTTATTAATATATTTTATATTTATTTCACATTATATATAAATTTAAATATAAAAAAATAACTTTATTTTATATTATATACAATTATTAACATTAAGATATAAATTTTTTTATATTTTTCATGTAATTTAATAAAAGAAATTAATTTTATTATTTAATATAATTTTTAATAATAAAATAATTTTATTTTATATTATAATATTAAAATAATATTTTTTATTTTAAAATTTTATTAAACATTTTAAAATATACTTCAATTAAATGTGGTCAAGTAACTATTTATGTAACATGCCTAATTTTTTTTTTATTATTTTGCTCCAAATCTTTTTATATCTTGCATATGTGTAGTTGGTTTCTTTTAATTTTTAGATTAATCAGATTGATCTTCTAATTAAAATAATTTGTAAATAAGTGCTTTTTTAACTTAAGAATATATATATATGTACATATACATATATACATATATCTATGTACATATATATACACGTACATATAGATATAGATATGTACATATATATATTGCACTTCTAGCCCAAGCAATAGAGGTGGTGGCGATGGAATGGTAGTGGGCAAAAAAAAAATTATTATTTTTAGATTAACAAATGTTATAACAAAAGGATGTATTTGCATGTTATCTCACACTATCAATGTAAGCTCTCTATATAAGCACTAATCCCAAGTCCCAATTAAGCCATCTCATCAAGCTTATAATCTAGTCTAACATTGAGACTGTCTAGATGATTATATGATTATGTCTTGATGATCTATAATCAAAAACGTAATATTTATATGTTTTAATTATAAATAACTGTAAGGAAAATAAAATAATAAAAGCTTTGAGGTGTGATTAACACTTTCCTTAAGGTAAATTTACAGTATAGACGCAATTACTTTTCAGGATATAATAAAACATCAAAACTCTCTAACAACCAGATTGCAGAAACATATATCATATTTATAAATATTTTTTAAGATTAATTCAATAGTTAAAAAATACTTAAAATGACTTTTAATTAAGAGGCACATCTCTTAAATGTATTTTTTCAAAAGACACATCTCTTAAATGCATCTTTTCATTAAAATAATATTTCGAATTAGAATATTCTAATTACGAAATAAAATTTTAATTAGCAAAATAAATTTCTGGCTTACCATGTTAAGCCCAAGTGCCCAAGTGCCCAAGTGCCCATCAAAAGATCATTAAATATTCATTAAGCTCACTATGGCCTACTAGAGAGGCCCGTGGACTTAATTCTTATACCAAATTAATAATTTCATAGAGAAAATCTTTATAAAATATCTATAATTTTACTACATTCACAATGTGAGATTATCACATATCTAAAATATTGCAAACTATATAACAATAACTACTCTAAACTAATATTATTCTTTGAAAACTACATGTAATTATTAATCAAACTTATTAACATGTTATTATTGATCTCATCAATGAGATATTCATCAAATTCTTAATGGGTCTTCATATATTTTAAATACAAATATATCTAAATAAATATCAAAATATATAAGAGAAGAAATGGTATGAAACATAGAAGTAAAATGAGAAATACATTTGAAAAAATATGTAATACACTCTTCTCATTTAAATTAAATCTAACTACTATTGGATTAATATGCATATTATACTCAAATAACTTGTCCTAATGAAATCAATATATTGAACCACTAATCAGCTTTAAACAATATTCTCTGAAATCGAAGAATCTTGTTTGTGAATAAAAGTAAATCGCATCTTTAGTTTTTATAATATTAATTGAGTAATGCTATGCATTTCTCACAAATGACTTTAAATATTGAAGTCAATTAGAATTTTTTACGTGGCACATTGTCACATAACTTAAATCACTTATTTTTATCTATGCGACAACATTATTATGTAGAAATTTAGTTGAATTTGATACTTAAGGCCCTGTTTGGCGCGAGAACTAAATCAGGACCAGATACTAATTTAAAAAATAACAATAATAATAATAAATAAATAATTTTAATCATTCTATATAAATTCTAATATAAAAAATATATTATTTTATTTCACATACTCGGTCATTTTTGATACGACTCATGAACCGACTTGGTTTAATCGGATATGGGTTGAGTACGGGTCATAAATGGGTTGACTCAAATTTGATCCACCTAAAAGAACTTGGGCATGGGTTGGCTGGTCTACACGAATTTGACCCACTAATGATCTATTTATCAAAATTAATACATTTTTAATTTTAATATTAATTATTTGATAAGTATTATATAATTTAATTGTATTTATATTATTCTTGATTAAACCTTATAGTTATATTGATTCAAAGTAAAAAAAATATTAAATTTATCAAATTATGATACCTCTAAAACTATAATAAGCAGGTTGATGGGTCAAATTTATAAGTTAGGTTAATAAATGAGTTGACTTGAATTCGACCCACTAACTTGAATTGCCACCCTTGGCAAAAAGAGAGAGACGAACATGGAGAGTAGGGAGAGAGAAGAGGTAGAAAAGAGTAAAGATCTTTTAGATATTTTAAGAATTTAATATTAAAAAAATTAAAATAAATCTAATTGATATATATATATATATTTGAATGAGAGTCTCAAATATTAAATTTTTAAAATTATAAATTTAAATATTAGTATGCCTTAAACTCAATGACCTGTATATAATTTATCTTTTTTAAATTCAAAACTTTGATCTTTTCTTTTTTAGGTTCAAGTTTAGCTTGTTTCAGTTAGAATTGAATTCGAGCTAACTTGTTTCAACTTTGAGTTGACTCGAGTGTTAGTTGGGCCAACTGAAGCCAATTAAAATTTTTTAAAAAAAATAATTACTCCTATTATAAATTAAACTTTAATTAATGATATGCACAGTATCATCTAACAAATGTTTTATGCAACCATACTTTCTTATGTGCAAATCATTGTGTTCAATGATAACTTGTAATTCGACTCAATATACTGAAGCCATACATTTTTTTTATAATGGAAACTGAGGCCTAAATTTTGAGCTAAATATCGATCCAAGATTGATCAATTTCCAATCTTGGAGTAAAGTTTAACCCCCTAACTGATGCAGGACAGATGAATGATGATGTAGTTTAGAGATCAGCAATATTGTAAAGCAGATTATGCACAAAATAATGCTAAACATCAGAGAATAATTTTATAATGACTGAAAAATTAATTAAACCCGTAAAAACTGATTCCTTTTAAAATTTTAAATAAATTAGATCAAAGGTAATTGAAAAATTACCAATTCAGATTAGGACGCAATCTGGTTTTCAATAAATCAGAAACAGGGAACAGGATTAAGGGTCTCACAATATTTTACCAATAGTAATTGAAAATCACTCAATAATGAAATGTCGCATGGGTGGGACAAATTCGAGCAAATCACAATCGAGTAGAAAAATTCAGATTATTCGATTTTACCGGGTTAAAAGTTTTATTGAAAGTAGTACCTGAACTAGAAAATTTAGGGACCAAAATGTAATTCTCTAAAATAGGGCAGGGCGCTCGGGCGCGAGTGAAACCGGCGAAGCAGCCGAGGCGGACGTGCGAGACCGAGCGAAGCGTGCGCGCAGGCGCGACGGGCGCGGGCGAGGCGGGGGCGACGGGCGCGGGCGAGGCGGGAGCCCGGGTGCGCCGACTGGCGCGGGCGAGGCAGCTGGCGAGCGGCGCCGGCAGGCGGGCGAGCGGGCGGCTCCGGCGTGCGCGCGAGCAGGCGGCGTCGGCAAGAATGCGAGCGGCACTGGGCGGCTGCGGCTTAGCGCGCGCTGGCACGGGCCTCGCTCAGACGCAGGGCCCGCACGAGCGCGGAGCGTGCACTGATGTGGCCGCCGGGCGCACTCGGGCTCAGGCGTCGGAAGAGTCTGGCGGAACTGCGCTATGTGGTCGAGCAGAGTGAATGAAGTCGAAACACGGTGAAGGCATAGAAGTGCAAGGCAAACAGAATCGAACCCGGAGATGAAGAACTAGAGCGGATGGAGTTTAGGAATTCTTACCCAAGGCCCAAGCCCTTCCCTATCCAGGATATCGATTCATTACAGAATCAAATAATCCCAAGGGAAAACACAACTCAAATTTATTTAGCATTAAAAAAATAAGAGTAACAGGGAGACGTTTATATAGGCTTTCATATAGACTGACTCAATAAAAAAAATACATAATATAATAAATTCCTCACACAAACGAGAAAATACTAAATAACATGCTTAAAATAATGATCACTGAAACAGAAACAACTAATATAAAATAAATGCGAGAAATAAAATCATCCCAAAATGGAATCTCCAATCAATCAGAATGAATAGGAGATTTTCAATCCATCGAGTCAGCGATCCGCAGCATCCATCTTTCCCAATCTGTCCTAATAGTCAATCAATCCAAATCGAAGCAGCGTGACTAGATCTCGGCCGTCGACGGTAAACTCTGCCAGGAATGAATCGACGGTCGATCGTGATGTCCCCACCAACTCTCCCCGGGTGGGAAAGACTCGACTCTGTCGAGTAGGGGTTCTCTCTGCTGTGATATCTCTCTAGCAAATCTTGATCAAGTCTCTGCAGCTCATCTCTGGTAATCCATGAATCCTCAGACGGAGGTCAACCCTTCCAACGAACCAAATAACGCTAGTATCCTTGATTTTTTGTGTAAATTATCTGCTCATCAAGGATTTTCTCTATTTGTTCATGTTTGTAAGTGGATTTGGCTGATGGACACTCGAGTAAGGGTTCACTCTCAATGGGTAATGAAGGCTCAAACGGATCACTAGGTATTACTGTTGGCTCCTTGTATGCCACCAAGTTTGAGATATTGAAGATTGAATTGATACCATACTCTGGTGGTAAATCAACAACATACGCGTTCGAACCAATTTTCTTTAAGATTCTAAAAGGACCAGCTCCGCGAGCTTGTAATTTCTTAACAATTCCAGATGGAAACCGCTCAGGTCGAACCCGAATCATCACATAATCTCCTTCTGAGAATTCCTGCATTCTTTTGTGACAATCTACTAATTTCTTATAAGTGTTATTACCGGCACTTATTTTCTTGCTGATCTGTTTATGCAATTCCCTAACATGCTGTGCAAATGACTCAGCAGACTCAAACATCCTAGCATGCATAGATAATGGAATGAGATCTACAGGAACTCTAGACTTATAACCATGCACAATTTCAAATGGACTCATGCCTACAGACCTATTGACAGAATTATTGTATGCAAACTCAGCACAAGGTAAGACGAGATCCCAATTTCTTCCATTTTCTTCCACTAAACAACGAAGTAGGTTCCCTAAACTTCTATTAACTACTTCTGTTTGTCCATCTGTTTAAGGATGAAAGGCCGTGGAAAATTTAAGTTTCGTACCGAGAAGATGCCACAAAGTCTTCCAGAAATAATTAGTAAATTTAGTGTCTCGATCAAACATCATTGACTTTGGCAACCCATGCAGTCTAACTACCCCATCGAAAAATAAGCGAGCGATCCTAGAGGCATCTGATGTTTTAGAACAAGAGAGAAAATGCACCATCTTAGAAAATTGATTAACCATGACACAGATGGAATCGTGCTTATCAGCAGTCTTAGGTAACCCTAGAACAAAATCTATGCTAAGATCTTGCCAAGGACGATCAAGTACGGGTAGAGGCGTATAAAGTCCAGTGTTCTATTTTTATTGTTTTGCCACAGCACAAGTTCGACACTGACCAACTATACGCACGACATCTTTTTTGAGGCTTGGCCAATAAAATTGGATCTCTACGGCCTCAATCGTCTTATTTCGGCCAAAGTGACCGGCCAATCCACCTGCGTGTAACTCCCAAATAAGGAAATCTCTAACGGATGTTCGTGGGAGATAAAGTCTACAACCACGAAAAAGGTAGCCATCCTGAATTAAGAAGTCAGATAGATGACTCCAAAGTCAGGACAATCTTTATAGGATTCGGTAAGTTTGTCAAATCTCACAACTTCGACGCTCATAGTGAACAAGAGTGAGACTCGACAACTCAAAGCGTCCACGACTTTATTCTCGATTCCTGCTTTATGCTTAAGTACAAAGGTGTACACTTGTAGGAATTCAACCCACTTTGCGTGTCTTGAATTCAACTTCTTTTGTGAGTTCAAGTACCGCAAGGCTTCATGATCAGAGAATAGAACGAATTATTGGGGTAAGAGGTAATGTCGCCAATACCTCAAGGCTTGCACAACAGCATAGAACTCTTTATCGTAAGTGAAGTACTTCTGCTTAGCCTCGTTTAGTTTTTCACTAAAGAAGACAACAGGGTGATTTTCTTAGGATGGTACACCACCGATGCCAACTCCAGAAGCATCACACGAGACCTCAAAAACTTTCGAGAAGTCTGGAAGTCTCAAAACTGGAGCTTCCGTCATTCTAATCTTTATTTCTTCGAAAGCTTTAGCAGCAGCCTTCGTCCACTCAAATGATCCCTTTCGAATACAATCGGTAATCGGAGCTACGATGGTGCTAAATCCACGGATAAATCTACTATAGAAAGTCGGGGTTGGGGCAGGTCGTTTCCCTCCTCATCACCGCGATCGGCTTTGCCTCGTCGAAGCTCTCTAGAACAGGTGTGGGATTTAATTTCCTTGTGTTTCTGATTTTGGTTTTTGTGGATGTTTTATAATTGAGTTTTTGGGTTATGGGGGATTAAGGATCAATGCTTTAACGTCGCAATCGTTCTTAAATTATGCACTGCTGGCAGTAGTTTATGGCAGTTGGATGATATACAGAAAGAGATCTCTCCAGGTCCATTCCCTAACCATTTTTCATGAATTCTTCACGATGGTTTGCGTCTATTGCTGTGGTCATGTTTCGTGCTTTGTCCTTGCATTTCTTTGAAACTTGAAAAATTAGTTTGTTGGACCATTTGATGTCTTTTTAAGGTTTATTTTATTCAAATGTTCTCTGAAATGTCTACTCAAAAATTCCTTTATTAGGGAAACTTTTTATCTATGGTTTTATGTATGATACTTTTGCTTATCCATTGTAAAAAATAAAATGTACAAACTTTTCTACGATTAGAGTCATTTAACTCCTCGTGTATTTTTAAAAAGGAATATTTTTTTAAAAACATATCTATTTTATTTGTAACTAATTATGACATGTATGATTAAAAAGTTTAGTTACACAAATTCACTTTATACAGTAGATAGTAAGTCAAACCCTTTGAATAGATTCATCAATTTTCTGTGAAACAGGAAGTCAGGCAGTAGTATTCATAAGAAAACTAATAAAGAACTGCTTTGGTTTCGCTTCATGAAGAGTGTTACAGCTGTTGGTCAAGAAAAACATTGCCTTCTGTCATTCTATCCATTTTAACTTATAATAAGAAGACTCCTTTTTGGTTAATGCTTTTATTGAAAGGTAACAAATATTCTTTTCACGAACATCAATTATGTTTATTTCGTACTATTATCTTCTTTTCCATGAAGTTACTCATTTTGTTTGAATGTGCATCTTTCTTATTTGGGCGGTTCACAATCCAATGCATCCATAATTTAAATTTGATCAATCATCTTCCTTTTTCATGTTAAAATGGACAACTATACTATTATTTTATGATGTTATTCAAATCATTAATTTTGAGCTCTGTCTCATAATTATTACTACTCTGAGTTACAGACAAAAAATGTTTTGAAACTTTTGACTTAGTATGTTGTATAATATCATATTCATAGATGTTTTTCTTTTCTTTAATACAGATGAAATGGTATTTCTATGTATTACTAGCCTTTTTTGATGTGGAGGCTAATGTTTCAGGTGAGGCCTTCTTCCCATTATGTTAAGTTCTTTTATTTCACATACTGTTTGATTAGCTTTCTCGATTTATATGTTAATTGCAAATGATAGCAGTATATAGTTCGCTTGTCATCTATGGGTTTTGTGTGTGTTGTTTTTGATTTTAAATGTTGGATATGCCACAGCTTAAATATCTTTTTCAAAAAAGTGCGCTGCTCTGCAATGCGAAATTTTTGTTCGATATATGATACTCTAAACTAGACAGTTATCCACAATATTCTTCTGTTTTAACTGTTTTTGAATTTGTTAATTATGTCTATGATCACTTCATCTTTTCTGCAAATCAAGGTGCGTAATCCGAACGCCTGCGAGACGGCAGAATCCCCACACAACATTCCCCGGAAGGCAACGAGCGTTCCTACGGAGGAACATATTGATTCTATCCTTAAATTTAGTTTGATAGTGTGTTTGAATTTTATACTTCTTAGATAATCAGTTAGACTTTTTTGTTGCATATAATATATAAAATCCTTCTTTTTTTCCTCCTTTTCTGTTTCAGCCTGAAGCAACCCTATGAAAGGAGATTTCCTTGTCATTTTAGGATTTATGCTCTACGCACTTAGCAACGTTTGTGAGGTAATATTTTCTAGTTTAATTTATTACTGAAATCTTTTATGAAACACATGCATATCTCATTTGATATTCTACATCCGTTGGTACAGAGAACTGAAGAAACTCTGGCTTTTGATGTTATACATTCGTAGTTGCCATTTCTGAGTTGATTACTGTTTGAACATTTAAGTTTCTCCGTGTTATCTGTTGCACTTGGTAGTATGTGGTATTGTTTTTGAAGTTTTTCAGTAATTTTGTGATGTTAGCTTACTCTATATAATGCATTAGCAAAAGATTCATGTAGCCAACCTCACCTAGTAGGATTGAGGCTTAGTTATAGTTACCTGTCGTTCTCACCAGGGTCGATATTACATTCTGATTATATTTGTCAATGAAGTCAATATTTATTTTTCTCTTCTTTAAAGTTATATCTATATTATATGTCCTTGGTGAAGGTATATTATGAACCGGTGTCTTTCCTCTTCAGGGATTGGTCATTCTTCTTGGAATTATATGAAAAAGACATTCTATATGTTTTCTCTAGAAAGAAAATCAACTAGAGCATTATTTAATTCAAGATTCAAAGAAATTTCATAATAATATTCGTCTAGTTGTAATAATCATTTTATTCTCCGACTATTATTGTAAATTTTTTTATTTTTTATATAATGAAATAATCCTTTGTTATCAATTATTATATGAAATTTAGTAGGTAACACCCAAAATTTAAAGTTCTTAATAGACATATCTTTTCATATTTGAAATAATTTATTTTTGATTTTGTGGAATAATTTATTTTTTTTTTTAGATATTTAGTTTGTTAGCTTAGTTTAGGTAAATATATTTCTTTTCTTAGTTTAATATGCCTATAAAATTTTGTAATTATTTTAAAATTTTGAATGTCTTAGAAATTTTTTTAATTTTACTAATTATATGTTCTTGTAATGCTATTTCTCCTTGATAAATAATTTTTTCTAAATATTCAGTTTTTGGTTTGCATAATTTTATTTTATTTCTTCCTGAAATAATACCATACTTTATAAATAAATTTTTTACTATGTCTAGATATTGAAGTTGTTCTTCATAGTTTGAAGAAAAGACAAATATATCATCAATATATACCATAATAAATTTATTATATGGAAAAAATATAGGGTTCATCTCTTTTTTGAATATTTGTGGCACATTGTTTAATCCAAATGACATTACTTTTCATTGTAAATGTTTAAATAGTGTAGAAAATGTAGTTAATTCCTTTGATTTTTTGTCCTTTAATTTAATTTGTTAAAATACTGATTTAGCATCAATTTTGCTAAATCATTTTTCCCTGCTAATATTTTTTATTATATTTTCGGTACTAGAAATAAAGAATCTATCAAATTTGAGATTATCGTTTAATTTTTTATAATTTATAACCATTCTTGTCTTTCCTTTTTTTTTCTTCGGCATGATTTCTTATCATAAAGGTTGGTGAAGAGTGAGGATTATGAGAGTTTTTTATTAGTCATGAATTTTTTAATTCTAAAATTTATTTTCTAAATTCTTCTGGTGAAGAGTGAGGAGTATTGAATAAATTAAAGGTTTTACTCTTATAATATTTTTATGGTCTAGTAGTTTTAATTTGCAAAACCTCGAGCTTTTATTGAAATGTAATAATAGTTTAACAGAAAATAATTCGTTTAGTGAATCTAGATACTTAATTTTATAATTTTCTATTAGTGATAAAGCTTTTGGTTTATAATTTAGTCTAATAAGTTTAATATGATTAAAGATATTAGGTATTTTTATAGTTTTTTATTTATAGTAAACATATGATATGTTTTATGCATAGTAATAGGTAGCTATTGATTCAATACATTTATTTTTATAATCATATCGCAAATAGAATCTTTATATATATATATATATATGTGTGTGTGTATGTAAGGAAAAATATATCTATATATATTCTTCCTCTGCTTGTGCTTTTAAGTTAAGGTGCACCGAGAGTTAGATTTTATTCCTATGAACTTTATTTAAGTTAAAACATAACTAAGTATGGTTTACTTAAATAAAATGTAAGGATTTTTTAACTAGAGTGTGTTGGTTGTAAAATTAAAATAAATAAGTGTGTGTCATGTAATATTTAACTTTAGGGTGTCTAATAAGTAAATATTGAAGTTTTTTGTGTCATACAGGTAAAAATCTCTTATAATTATTACATTCAAATCTACATAAATATACACATTTATTGTATATAAATATCTTAAAGATTTTTACCTTTTTTTCTCGCATGCGCTTCTTCTATTTTCCGCCGCAAGACGGAGAGCACAAGCCAACCAATTAATTGATGATCAAAGAAAATAGTAGAAGAAAAATAATTAAAGCTTTATTTATATATACATTTTTTTTTCTTACCTTGTTTTCTCCTCCTCTTCTTCTTCCTAGGATGTAGTTAAAGCCTTAATTACATGTGTGATTTGACACCCGAATATTACATGTGTGATTTGACACCCGAATATTACATGTGTGATTTGAGAACTTCTTAGGATATAGGGGCTCAAATTATTGAGCCAAGCTATGAGCCAAGGTTGGATCAGATCGAATTGGCTCGATCTCTATTTTTTTAAAATATTAATAATATATTCAATCATTTGTTGTAATTATTTATTACTTTTACAAATGTATATGCTAATTGTGATTACGATATCTGTTAGGCACCACTGGGGCCCTATCCTACTATTGTTTAGATGTTAGAGTCGTCTTTAATACCATATTATAACATCTTGTGGTTGAGTAGCTTTTTGAGGAGGTTACCCATTCTAAAACTACTCAAGCTCAAGTATATTTAACTATGAAGTTTTCATCATTAGTCATACAATTTTATCTATATATGTTGGAATTACGTCTTTACATATACATCTCAAGATCCCTCTCTGACTTGTCCAGGTAGCACTATCCATCATGCTTATTCACCTGTGATTTGGCTACCAAAATGATATTTCTACTCAACCACATTAAGTTTTTAAAAGTCAAAGCGGATAATACATCTACATTTTGGAGATAAAATGTTAAAAAACTATTTATCTAGCAAAAATACGCAAATGGTTTCTATTGAAGTATACTTCTAATTTGTATAGTAGTATGAAATATCTATTTAGTGGTTTATAAGCAAACAAAATGATTTGTAGAAGTATTTTTCTTAATCTTGTAGCAATACAAAAACATTAGTATTGACTCCCTCCTCATGCACTTCAATGAAAGTGTACTTTCAAATCATATAGCAGTACAAAGAATTAGTCTAGCAAGTTTCCTATTCATATACAACAACAATAACAACAACCAAGTTTTAATCCCACTAGGTGGGGTCGGCTACATGAATCATTTGTTTCCATTGTGCTCTATCATAAATAATATATAAAATTTTTAAGGCCGGTTGCACAGGCTTTTTACTAAAAAGTACTTTTCCCAATTCTATGCATGTATGAAATATTAGAAAATCTGATTACAAAGTTGTTATAGCTCAAGTATGCATACCTCTGTATCATAAAACACTAGGCCCTGTTTGGCACGAGGATTAAAATCAGGACTAAAATAAAACTAGTTTAAAAAACAACAATAATAATAATAATAAATAAAAAAATTTAATCGTTCTACGCAAATTTTAATATAAAAAAATATTATTTTACTTCATATACTCAGTAATTTTTAATAAAAATATTAATTTTATTTCACATTCTAGACCAAAATATTTGAATAAAATATTTTAATTTAGGATGTGAAATAAAGTTAATATTTTTATTAAAACTTATTGAGTATATAACGTAAAATAATATTTTTTTATATTAGAATTTGTGTAGAATAATTTAAAAAATTTATTTATTATTATTATTATTTTTTTTTTTAAATTAGTACCATTTTGGTCCTAATGGTTTTTAAACAAGTAAGAGAGCAACTTGTTCAGGGGCTATAGTGCAAGGCAAGGGTAGTTTCCAATTGTATAGTTGCAGAAAATATTAGAAAGGAGCACAGATATTACAGCTCAGACAGATATTGTATTATATATATATATATATATATACATTTATTATAAAATGAGTAACAAAAGATTTTTTATGCGTGATTGATGTAAATCAGCAAACAACAAGAGGGCCAAAGTGTAAATGATTATTTTGGGATTTGCATCTGAAATTTCCCATATTTTCATTGTATCTGAAAAACAATCCATATAAACAAGGCCAAACTGTAACTATGCGTAGATTTTAAAGAGATTTAAATATAAATAATCGGAAGTCAGCAAAATTAATAATAAATATTTGTTTATGTATCTTTGAGGATGATTAGTAGTTTAACACTGTTATGATTAATTAAAGGACTTGAATAGAATTTAATGATAATATATGACATCTAATTGCTATTATTTTGAGCCAAACTATAATTGATTATTATTTTTTGGCATTAATATATAATATGAAGAATTTGATATTTATATGTAAATAACTTTTTTTTTTATATATGTGAATATTCCCCCAGTTTCATATTCTATTCTATGACATTAAATTATCATGACATAAAGACCAAGGCATTTAATTTGAACTTTAGAAACAATATAACATAATAATATGAGCACAATGACAATTAAAATAAAAAAGCTCGACAGATAGATTGTCTGCAACTAATTTACTAATCAATTTTGTAAAATAAACCCAATGCATCCAAGAACTATGCAGAAGTGCATAGCAAATGATATAATATTTAGGGTATTCAGGGTTAACAAATATAATATTGACTTCATAATTCTATAAGATTGAGAGTCACCTACCACAATAATAATAAAGAACCAACCTAATGGGAAGCATTTTGGCTACATTCTTACTGAAAAAGAAAAAGAACTTTAAATACATGCACCAAGCATGTTGGCCTTGGCGAATCCATCGATAAAAGGCTCACGAGAAGAACTTGTAGTCCTTTGCGCTGAGGATGATCGATCTGAGTCCCCCAATGGGTGACAGTATCATCAGAATAACTCCGAGCACAATGCAGATCTGAACATATTTTAAAAAAAAAGGGAAACTTAGCTTGATTTGATGACCAAATATAGTGTGTTCTAGTTACCGAAAAGCTGCTCACCCAGTTAATAAGCCATGAACTGCCAAACTTCTTAGGCTTTTTAATGGCAAGCCACATGATGCAAGGCAGCTGCAAGAGTAAGCATTGATAATGTCAGACTACTGCTGGACAGAATCATAACTAATGAGCTTTCATTTTGACAGGGATTACAAAGTATGTAGTTGGAGCAAATGCGAATCCTCCGAAGAATCCAAGCAAGCCCCCGAAGAAAGGAAAACTTATGGCCACAATCATGGTGAAAGCTGAAAGTGAGAATAACATGATCAGAATTATAAGCTACAGGTTCCAGAGGTTTGATGATCAGTCTTTGAAGTAATCAGGCATTACTTACCAACATATGCAGTCCTTGCAATGAAGCGCAGCAGAAACCCAGGTGGGAACTTGAGTTTCTTTACTAGCAATGTCTCAATCATATCAAACACCGGCATGGCATAGATCTGAATATCAAGATAGACGAAAAATACTAGTGCATCACATTTTGAATTCATCCAATATATGAAAAACAAAAGCAACTATGGCAATGGCAAGTTTCAAACTATGAATGAGTTAAGGATACAAGTCAGTCAGCTGATCCTTCAGCTTCTCATTCCAATAAGACGATAGTGAAGAACTAACCTGATAGCTCCCGATGACGTGTACAACAACGAACATGTTAGCAGCAGCAATCAACCACTTGGGCTTCTCGAGTGTGATGAGAATGTTATCATCGACATTATTGCCAAAGATGTAATATCCAACCCAAGCAACAGGGAGGTAGCAGATGGCAACTATAATATATGCAACGATGACACCCTTCCACATAGGTTTCTTGGAAGGTTTGTCAGGTGTGGAAGGGATGGTTGCTTGGATCTCCAGAACGACATTGTGCCCAGCAAAGGCAAAAGCTACATCACCGAGTGCATTAAAGAAGTTGAAGACATTATCAGTAGTACTCGCACCAGTTAAACTGTAACCCACATGTGATGGCTTCCCTTTTGCTCCAGAAGCAACCCACGCAATGGTTGAATAGCTAATCAAACATGAATAAAGAAACCGTTGTTAGGAAACTAAAATGGAAGCCTTAAAATGAAAGGAAATTTTAAGATTTGACAATATAACAGATTAAAAACAAAAAAGAAATTGTTGTGACTATTTTGAGAGTCAAACCCAACTCGAAATCAAAGTTTTCAAGTTGAAGGAACTCTAAATTAGCTCAAATTCCATAAGCAAATGTTTGATACCAAGCTGTCTTGCTTTCTCAATTGAGCTAAATCTAATCAAAATGAACCCAAAATATGGAAATTTTCCAATTGAAGATGGCTCCAAATCATTTCTTGAACTTGAAACGTGCTGAATCAGATGAGGTCATAATTTTTGTTTTCAAGATGAAATAGAGCCGACTCAATTTTTAAAATCAAAGCTGAATCCAGAAAAATTGAGTTAAAATTGAGTCCGCTTAAATAATTTAAAACCAAAAAATATCCTGAGGCATGGCTACCGCAAATTTGAGGCAACTTGGGCTTAGCCAGTATGCCATATTATGAACTAAACTATCAGAAATACATTTTATATAAGAAATTCATATGACTACTCAAAATACAATTCGAGCTAGCTTGAATTGCATTTCAAGGTAAACCCCACGGGCTCATAGTTGAATTCAATGTTTTATATCTGAATTTGAATCAACTTTTAAGTGAACTCTTAGTTCAATATTTCGTATCAGTGAACTATGTGAAAGATGCAGAACCTGAGGGACATGACAGCAGCAGCCAAGGAGACTGCAGAGATTGAGTTGAAGTTGGGAAGCTGGGCAAGAACAAAGTGAACAGAGCCAAAGATCATGATGAAGTAGGTGAGCTTGATGTTCTTGCAATCTGGACAAAGAAGATCATGGAACTTCTTGAGGGATTTGCCGCCTGTAACCATGTACACAATGTCGACACCAACCTCCACGAGGAGTTGCTGAGGAACAACAATCCAGAGCCCCAGTTTCTCACCAAATGCATATTGACCGAGTTCATGGTAGCGGTCAAAACGCTTCCCTGGTGCCTTTTCTGGCATTTCATGCATTTGAACCATTTGCCACAAGGTGTAAAGGGTGATAATCCAGGAAAGTACCATTACAGTGACACCCGGACCCCTGAAATATTGGAGGATTAGAATCCACAGTTTTTATACTAATCCAGAATACTGTGAAACATCTATCTTTAGCAGTGATCATGACAAACTGAAGATTCAATATTATTTTCTTTGATGATGACAATATAAGCCTGATTTATTACAAGAGAGAGGTCTGTTTCCTTTCAATCAAGTAGGCAAGGAAGTGAAAATAACAGAATCAACTTTTCGAAGCGAAACAATGATAATATTTGTACAATCCAAGTAGGTTTGATAATTCTCATCTAGGTATCAGGTGTATAACATTGCATCGTATAAGCAGTAATATAAAGATGTTTTAACCTTCAAAAAATAAAGATGTTTTGTGTAAATATGATGAAAACATTAGAGAATTGTTGCATATCTGTACTAACCATGGAGTTGTAAGAGATATAAATCTGAAATACAGCAATGGGAAAAGCTTAGTTGATATTTGCAATATAGAAACCTAGATCTTCAAGGATACATCAAGCACCAGCTTTCATGGTTTCACTCACGCATGCAGGTAGGCACATGTGCACACATAAATTATTTCCTGGTCACTGAAGTTTAGAGTCAGTTGTATGTAGATCCCAAAAATTTGAGTAATCTCTAATAGGTTCCCTTTGTGCTGGACTAGCTTAAATATTTTGCTCTCTCTACGTATTATATCTGATTCTCGCTATTTATACTTAGCCCCATCGATTGCCTGTCTTAGCCAACTGTGTCACCTGCTAGCTGCCTTGCACCAAGAAGATCCATCTCTTGCAGCTCCTGTAGGCCCTCTTCCATGCGCCCATCGCTCACCTACTTAACACTGCATGTCAATCTACACCTTCCCCAACACCATCAACATCAAGATTCATTGCTCTCTAAGGAGGACTATGATTGTTTGGTTCTTATGTACTAGAATATTGCTGCATCCTATGCTGCTTCAGGATCTGTTGATGCTACACATTCGAGTCTGAAATGGATTTGGGATTTCGGAGTTTCTTCACATATCCCTTGTAATAAAAAACTAGTCATCTCATGTTTCTCTTTTCTATCTATAATTACTCTTGCTAATAGTTCTCTTTTTCTCACTAGCCCTCTCTCAACCCATCTAATGTTCTGTATGTTCCATTTTTTTTTTATAAAGTTTATTTTCAATTCATAAACTCACATTTGTCACATTGTATTTCATCTCAATCTAAAATTTGTGGCATTGTTGAAGCTGGAGTGTACCACCTATCTGGATCAAGTTCTCGTGCCTTCTCTTGAAACTTTCACAGCTACACCATATGAGTGGCAATGTTATCTTAGCTGCCATCCTCCTAGTTGTCGCACATCAAATTGGTCCATTAGTTTTAGGTAATGTGCAATTAGGTCTAACATTTAGATTTGATAGTAAAAAAAATTATGAAATGATATTTTCACCGTTAAAATTTTCTCTCCCTCTCTCCTCTCTGAGTGAAAGAAACAACCCAGCGGAGCACCTAGTCGAGGTCGTCGGGAGGTTCCGCGACCACCCCGACAGCAAGGAGAAGCCCTCGTGCTCATCAGCTCTTGAGGTCTCCGGTGACGGCCGATCCGTCCGCGTCCGCACCGACAACGGCCAAAGGAACTTCACTCTCGACGGCGTCTCCCTCTCGGAGAAGGAAGAGCTTGAGGGTTTCTATCGGAGGTTCGTGGAGTCGAGGGTTGAGGGGGTCATGTCCGAGGCCAAGTGCACCATCATGATGTATGGCCAGATCGGGTCAGGGAAAAGCCACACCATGTTCGGCTACTTACGGCAGCAGGAGATCGTGTACAGAGCTCTCAGAGACATCCACGAGGAGACACTCCCACCGCCGCTGCTGTGCTCCCGCCACCACGCACAAGAGAGAGAGAGAAAGAAAATTTTAAGAGAAAATTTTAAAGGTGAAAATGTCATTTCACAATTTTTTTATTATCAAATTTAAATTTTGGACCTAATTGCACATTATCTAAAACTAATTGATCAATTTGAGTAATTTTTAAAAAATAGAATGTACTTGCACATATGATCAAACAATAGGAACTTAATTGCAATTTACCCTAAAGATTATGCTCATAGTAAATAAAAAAGAAATCTAAATCTTCGTATGAGAAAAGCCATAAAGTTCACCCATTAGCCATAAAATGCATGGAACAAGTAAAATTAATAAACTAAACCTAATGAAGGCCTTTTCTATTTCAAGATAGAAGAAATCTAAACTATCTTTCACAACAATTTCACATATAACACAAACTCTAACACAATAGTTTTTATTTCACAGTTAATACAAGTTACATATATTTAAAAAATAACTTTATGCTACATTTTACACGTATTTTCAATAAAAATATCAACTTTAATTTACATCTCATGCATTAAATTTATTCCATGTTACATGCAAACTAATAAAATTGCTCTTTTATACCTAAAAAAATAAATTTAACCAAACACTGAGCGAAAAAACCTAAGCAGTAATCAAATAACGTTAAAAGAAATCTGAAAGCATGGTTACCATCCGAGGTGCGACATGGCGTAGGGCAAGCTGAGGACTCCGGCGCCGACCATGGCGGTGACATTGTGGAAGGCCGAGTACCACCACTTGGCATTTCGCGACGAGGTGATAGGTAGCCAGTTGTCGATCGAGTTCTCCTGATCGGACTTCGCAGCCGCCGCCGCCGCCGCCGCCTTTCGCCCTTCCCGGCCCATCTCCCCTCGATTCGATTCGATCAGGCCGCAATGGAAGAGAAGATAGAGAAAGAAGGAAGCAAATTAGGGCAAAGGGAAGACAAAAGGCCTCTTTTTCTACCCTAACAGCATAGCCTCCGGCTCCGGGCCTTGCGCGTTCTCTTCAAGTAGCGAAAGCTAATTTCCATTAAAATCGGCAGCTAATGACGATCCTTTTTGGGCTACCGCTTGCCGAGAATTCGGAAATTTATTTGCGCGGCAGCTGGGGATTGGTGGACCCCAAAAAATCACATTTAAAATTTAGTAAATTACACCCTGGTCCCATGTTAGAAGAATCTTTCACTGATCTATTATTTAATATCATTTCTTTTTTTATTGACAAATATTTATTATCATTTCACATGATTCCTATTCGGCTAAATTCAATTTAATATCTCTCCGAATTTCGAAACTTGCATTAAAAAATTTGTGTTTTTCAATTAAATGATCTAAAAGAAAATAAATCAAGATGTAAAACCGCTGTTTTAAGGGGACTCAGAAATAATTTACATTGGCAATAACTGTCCAGTATTCCGGTAGACATCTTTGTAGATACTCTGAATCTGGGTAAGTTTCGGTTTGTTACGATCAAATAAAAAGAAAAAAATATTGTTTGTTAATCTAAAAAATTATGAAAAAATTTAAGATTAACAAACAAAAAGTTTTTTTTTTTTTTTACCATTAATCTTTTATGACTGGGTAATCTTTTTTATTTATTTTATATTATACATAAATTTAATAATAAAAATTAATTTTGATTTTTTTTATTGAAAAGTTTGATTTGCAACCTAGAGACATCCAAAAATAAACTAATATTATTTTAAATATTAAAAATTAACTTTAATTTAATTAATTACCATAAATAAATATCCCTTCATCTTTAAAGAACATTAAGTAAAATATTAAATTCACAATAAGAAATCTTTCTTATATATATATATATAGTACTAATATCAAGGGTCCTACATCATTTATGGATGAGATATTTAAGTATTTCATTATCGTATCTATTCTTAAAATTAACTTTATTACTTATTTAATTTATAAAAATGAATATTTACGTTGTCCATCTCAAATTTAATGAAAAAACTTTACTACCTAAGTGATGTGCCACCATATCAGCAGAGTGGGTACAGAGATTGATACCATAATAGAATCAACTTAGGAGGCGTTTAATTCAATATTATCTTAATATTATGTTATGTTATCTGGAGAAGTGTATTACAAATAATATTCATTGCATCTGGCTCAATAATTGAACTCTAATATCCAAGTTTAAGGAGCAAGTCTAATCGTTTTAGTTGACATGCACTCGGTCATATGAGGAGAAAATGTACCTGGAATCAGTGGCAGAGCCACATGGAAATCAGGGAGTGCAAGATTTTTTTTTTTTAAATTACAATACCTAAGCTTTTTTTTTTTAATTTCAGTCTCGAGTTTCATGTAATAAATATCATATCATAAATTATAATAATAAGTTAAAAAAAGATAATAAATAAACAAATTATTTAGATAACTTATAATTTCAATTTTTCATAAATTATTCAACATATAAATTATATAAATAGACTTTATGTTGGTGAGAACTCATTCTATTTAAAGAATTTATTTACGTATTTTATATTTAAATTAAGAAATTATTATATACCTTTAATAAATAATCAATTTACTGATCATAATTTAGATTTTTAATTCATTAAATTATTTAATGAATTAACACTTAATTTATTGAATAATCTTAAAATTAATTTATAATTAGCTATTTTATTGATTAGTTATTTGAGGTATACAACAGAACCCTTAAATCAAAATCTTTTATTTTAAATAAAACATAATTTAAATTCTAATCTTAACTTCTTAGAAAAGTATTATAAAAAAAAGAGATAAAAATGTATTTTGATAAAAATTATTAATAATAAAAAAGAAATATATAAATTAATTACCATAATTCACATATAATTAAAGTTTATACAAGATTATTTATATATGTTAGTTTTATGGTGGTAAAAATTTTGAATTTTTTATTATTTTATAATTTAAATAATTTTAAGTTATTATAATATTATTATAAATAATTTATTTGACCCCTATTTTGAGATCTTGGCTCCGCCACTGCCTTTAATCTCTTGGAAGCTGTTGTGGAAACTATATTTGAAAGATCTTCAAATTACCGTGCCTAGGGGTGAGTAAAATACCCAAAAAATTAAAACTAGAAACTCGATTGAAAACTCGCTCGTATTTTACTCGTTTTAGCTAGACTCGATTTCCTAATGACACAAAGTTAGCTCCTTGAAAAAAAATCGATTTAACTTGTAATCAATTCGATATCTATATAATTATATGCATTTAAGTATTTTATATGCATTTTAAAATATTATACATATATATCCACACTTGAACATATTACATAAAATATATATTGAAGAGGTTTCAGGCATATATTAAAAGAATAAATATATAATATATATAAATTTAACTAAAAAAAGAATTTATATATATGTATAATATTATATATAAAATGAATTTTTAAATCATCAAACAAGAATAAAAATTAAACTCAATTCAACTTAAAAAAATTGATTTAAAATTGATTAAGTTTTAGTTAACTTGAATCAAATTTTATTTGAATTCAAAATTTTTGAATTTAAGTTGAGACAAATTTGCCCGAACTTGGCATTAGCCCTAACCCCAATAATGTGCTTGATATGTGTTCTTTAATTGAAGCTCCAACATTAGCTTTGTCGGTGCTTGTCCTTCATACGTTATATTGACAAAAAAATATAATAATAATATTTTAAATTTATTATAAATTATAATAATTTTATTTCACATCCAACACAAATTCCAATCTTAAAAATCAACTTTATTTTACATCTAACACAAATTTTAATTTTAAAATCAATTTTATTTCACATCTTACGTACCTCTTAATATTAAAATAATTTTTTTTTTATCAATTTCATAAAATAAAATATGCTTTCTTTCCTTATCCAAATATATCCTCCAATCAAATAAATTCATAGTATCAAATTAAATTATTTTATAATATTAAAATTAATGTATAATATAAAATAAATATTAAAAATGACTGATGATGATTTCAAAATGAGTTTGATGTATTTTGGGGCTCCTCCCAAATAAAAGATTTTTAAAAATTATGAATTTTCTTGTAGTTATTGAAAACTATTTGGATCATCCTCACGTGCATCAATATTTTACTAGTTTAGTAGTGAATGAGTTTATTTGAATATTAAGTGTTTTTATATTTGAACCGCACCATTATAATTTTTAAGTTGAATAAGAAAAATTAAGAATAATTACATTCAATTTCCTGAATTTAATACTTAATAATGCACAAATTCATATTTTTAAAATTATAACATCAGAGACACTGAGTTTTAATAAATTATCACACGGATTTTTTTATTATTAAAATTTTTTAAAATTACCATTATACCCTCAGGCCGCCTCTCTTTCTCCTCCCGATCGTTGCGCACGGGCGACGCCGACGGTCGCCGGCGAGTCCGGTGGCAGCGCAGCGTGTGCGACTCACTGGTGGCAGCGCAGCGTGTGCGACCCACTGGTGGCAGCACAGGCGAGGCCGCGGGACACGCCGGCGTCCGCTGGTGGGTCGCACACGCCGCGCGGCCGCCAGACTCGCTGGCGGACCGCGCGGCGTCGCCCGTGCGGAGAGGGAGGCGGTCTCTCTCTCTCCTCCCGATCCCCGCGCACGTGCGAGGCTGCGCAACCTGCCGGCCGCCCGTGGGTCACACATGCCACACGGCCACCAGACCCTGTCAGCGGCCGCACGACATCTCCCATGCGCAGGGATCGGGAGGAGAGAGAGAGAGGCGGCCTGGAGTATAATGATAATTTAAAAAAATTAATAATATAAAAAATAAGAAAAAAATCCATTTGATAATTTATTAAAACTCAGGGACCCTAATGTTAATTGTAAAAACTTATATTTGTGTATTATTAAGCGTTAAACTCAAAGACCGGGTATAATTATTTTAAAAAAATTATAATATTTATGAGCAAATAAAGAAAATATTTTCCACAAGAAAAAAAAAACTTTCTGACTTGATATCTCAGTGAAATTACATTTCATATTATAAATGCAATAAATCTAGAGCTTCTTGTAGTATTTCTAGAAGGATCACTAGGGCTTCATCATGTATCAAGTAATTAACAAAATCATACCATTTTCTTTGTAAATTTGTAAAAAAAATTTGAACACGTGCCACAACTTTTCCTTGCATTAATTTGTTCATTCACTATTTTAAACTGTTCTTGTAGTCCTTAGTACTGCTAACACAAGTTGGAGTGAAAATGATTCGAGTTTGAGTCGAGGTGAGCATAGCTTAAACTAAGTACATCGCAATTCGATTCGAGTTCGAGCCAGTGCATTTCAACTTCAAGTTTACTCGAGTCATAATCAAGTCAACACAAACTCTCTAAGAATTGAATTTTTTAAAAAAATTACCTTAGCTAGGATATATAACTATAGTAATTATACCCACAAGATTACTTAAAGGATATTCTTACAACAACAAACTCATACTTATATGTAAGTAATAAATGATTTGATCTAAACATAGCTCATAGCTCAGCTCAATAAACTCGAGCTGAGCGCAATTCGAGCTAAATTTCTATCTGAATATCTAGTGAGTATCAATCTTCGAGCCAAACTCTCACCCCTAATCACAAGAATGCTCCTATAACTAGGGCTGTTACCGATCTGATTTCGAGCAATACCGGCCCGAAATCGGATTGATTATATTTCGATCGACTCGAGCTCGATTGGGTTTGACTTCGAGCCGGCTCGAAAATAAATCAAATCTCTTTTTTTTTAAGCCGATCTCAAGCCGGGTATGCTCTACTCGATCCGACTTGAGATCGGCTTGGTTTATAATATATATATTATTAATTTAATATATTATATATATTATATATATACGTATTATAATATAAAATATATTTTAATTTAAGCAAATTTCGAGCTGGATCGAGTCGAGCCTACCCCGGCTCAAAATCAGCTCGAAATTATTACCGAGCCGAACTTTTGACTCATTAGTCGGCTCATTTAGATCGACTCAATTTCAATTCTATCTAAAATCGATTCAATTTTCGATTAATTTTTGATCTTCGACCCATATTAACACACTCACCTATAACCCATTCATGTAATTATTCCTTCTTTATAATAAAAGAGAATAAGTGATCATTGCACACCTTGCAAGGGGGAGCTTTGCATCAATCTCTAGTTGCAATTAAAAGTTTGAATGTTGTGGAAGCATTTTTCATGCATCGAAGATATTACTGAATAAGAGAAAAAAGATTTTTTTTATTTCATCTCTTATTACCATAATTATATATAATATATATATTATAAACCAAGCAGATCTCGAGTCAGATCGAGTCGAGCTTACCCGACTTGAGATCGCCTTAAAAAAATTGTAATTTGATTTATGTTTGAGCCTGCTCGAAAATGAATCGAACTCGGCTCGAGGTCGATTGGAATCAACTCGAGCCGGCTTGAAGTCGAACCCAATCGAGCTCGAGATTTTGAGTCGATCGAAATGTAATCAATTTAATTTCGAGCTAGTATTAGCTCGGCTCAAAATCGAATCGGTAAGAGCCCTAGTCTCGGTGCATGATTGTGCCCTTTCGAAGCTCCCACCTGCTATATAAAATATGTACAATGAAACTAACATAAGGTTTATTATTATTATTATTATTATTATTATTAAATTAACAGACTAAAGAAACTATAATTATTTATCATCCTTGCTCCATATGGCACCACACAGATGCCATATTGCCAGCATACATGATGTATAATTCAATTATATCTGCTTCAACGTTTTATATTATTGATATATAATTACATATATTATTAATAAATAAGTTATACTTATTAAATTATTTTTAGTATGTTTATAATATATATAATTTATATATTTATAATAATGGTTATAATAATTATATAAAATGTTATATAACATTATTAATTATGTGATATCATACATAATTAAAATTTATAATATTTATGTTATATTATATGTATAATATAATATATTTATTATTATATGTTTATTATATGACAGAATGATTAATGCATGATTATTAAAATTTTTTGTTTATTTTAAAGATATCTTCGTTCAAAATTAATTGTAATCAAAACAAATTTTCAAAAACTTTTTTTTTTGCTTTCTAGTAATATTGTTTTTAAATTCTCTAAAAGCTAAAATTTTTAAAAAGCTATTTTACCAATAGTTAAATCCAACTTTTAGCTTTCAATTGTATAAATTTCATTCAATTTTTTTTTCCAAATATAACTATGGCAACTATCATTCTTGAAGCCATATGTGTGTTGACAAATCCGAGCCGTTTCTCGTGACCTCTATATTTGATCCGTCTGCTCTTGAATCCTTCAACTATTTCTAAATTCTTACGATATCCGACATTATCTAAAACTTTTAAGCATTGTTATTTAAAATTGCACAATGCATGTTGAAAGGTAGTTTCGCCTATTTAGAACTTTGGAACACTCTTCCTCATACGAAATATGTACATTTTTATTTTTAGGATATTAAAAACTTTTCTTGAAACTCACTATTATATTTAATAGTTTGGATGAAGTTGTCGTTCTTTTATCTTATAATAAAAAAAAAATCTAAGTTATCAAATAGCGGTAGTTTATGAGTGGATTGACTTTCTTGATCTTTAAACGCCATTCTAACTTTTTAGGTGATTAAATCAAACTTGAAAGCAAGTTTTAAAAATCGGACCGGACCGGCCGGTTCAACCGGTCGAACCGTGAACCGGTCAGCCAACCGGTCTGATTTAATTTTATAATCGGATCCGCTCAAAACCGGCCAGAACTGGTCTAAACTGCAGTTCAACCGGTAAACCGGTCAACCGGTGAACTGGTACGGTTAGACCGGTTGAGTTTAAAAAAAAAAAAACTTTCCTAAGCTCTGTGTCCCTAACTCAGCCTTCGTTCTGCGGCCTCTACTCGCGCGACAATCACGAACTCGCGATTTTTTTTGCTTCGCACTCTCCTCTCCAGCCCCCATCCTTTCGAAATGATTTAGTATTTTAGTGATATGAAATGATGAAATGATTTAATATTTTAATATTAATAAAGCATATATTTGTTCAGATCTTTTAATGATATGCTAAATATTATACTCAATTTGTGATTTGCGAATATTTTGTTGAGTTATTGTTATTTCGATTTGCTTGAAATTATTTTTTGAGTTATTGACATAAGATATTATTTGTTAAATTCAATTATTAAATATTCATTTTATATCTAATTATTGTGTTGATGTGTGAATAATATATATCTTAACTATATTTATATTATATTTTATTAATATAAATAATTTTTACTTCATCCCGATTCGACCCCGGTTCGACCCCGGTTCGACCACTGAACTTTGAACCTTTCAGTCTACCGGTTCTGAAGCCGGTCCGGTTTTCAAAATCTTGCTTGAAAGACCTAAGCCTTGATACTAAATATAGGATCTAGGTATAAATCTAGAAGGAGATAAATAGACCATAATTAAAATTTAATTTACTATAACTATAACATAATTAACTCGAAAACAAATTAATAATATGATATATAATATAAATATTAAAGCGATAAGAAAATGGACAACAAATAGATCATATACATCAAGAATACAAAAAATTTACCATAGTTCGATATTTTACGGTATCTACATCATCAGCAAAAGATAAACTAACTAATTACCTACTAAAAATACTCCTTAACAGAAATATTAAGCAAATCCAATATGTCTTCTACACTAGAGGCTCTCCTCTTCACTTGAGGGAATAATTAAACGCTTTTTTTCACTCAAGGGAACATCTTCACATCTTGTATGAATGATCTACTTAGTACCTTCTCTAATCACCCCAATTAAAAGCCTCCTTTAACTAATCAAATGAGAAAAATAATAAAACCCATATTGATTCAATAATATACAATAAATATAAGCCAAACTAACTTGTTTCCTTCCTTGGGTTGCACTTGAAGAGCAAAGAGAAAGGGCATTATCAAATAAGCATCTTGATTACTTGATTTTCACTAATCACTTTTTAATTGATCTTTAATTAATTTCTAATTACTCACTCACAAGAAGATTAATTTTCAACAAGAGAGATTCAAATAATAATTTAAAATATCATTAACATACTCTAAAGTCCCTTAACCATTTATATTGAAAAAATCATAAATAGCTAGTAAAAACTTCCCGAAAACTACATTGATTGATCAAGTAAATAGTCATTGAAAAATGAATGGTTATATTACAGATAATTTTAATCGATCAGAGACTTTTTGATCTATCAGTTGATCGATCACAAGACTAATCAGTCAAATTACACTTTGTCTTTGATCAATTAAGTGATCGATCAAATAAGAAACTTTTCAAAAAACTTATTTCAATTAGATTATTATAATCCAATCGATCATAGGTTTCTCAATCAATTACTTGATCGATCATTAAATCAATCAACAGTTGTATTCACTAATTTTTACACAAGTTAGTCCAAACTCATTTTTAATTAATCTAAACTCAATCTAACTAATATTTAATAATTTTCTAAGTGCTTAAGCAATAATTCACATATTTTCTAGCTCTTAAAAGACAATCTTATAATGATTTGATTAAGATAAAATTATAAATAATAAATTTAATTTTCAATTAAGCTCCTTTTGATCTTCAAAGCTTATTCATTAATCTTGATCACTCTAACACTTCAAAATTGATTTTACTTCTCAAGCTTCTTTTACTTTAATGTTTGTCCAGAACATCAAATTAGCAATAAATTATTAAACTTATACACATTAAATTTAATAGTTCATTAGTCGTCAACTAACTTCAATGTAATGATAAATATTAAAATATATAATTATACCATAATTATCATAAAAAATCAATATATAAATATATATTTGAATAATACCTTATATATTTTTTAATTCGTCTAATTTCAATAAGGTTCAATCCAATCTTACATAAGCTTGAGATTAAATTGATGAAAATTTTGAGTCACAAAACTGACTCATTAGTCAGTACGCCTGAATTGAGTTAACTTTAATTCGATTCAAAATTTTTATTTAACTTTAGATCGATCGTCGATCTTTAATCTTCATGCAAATTTAAATCTTTTTAATCAAACTGTCTAGTTTCTAGGATTTTCTAAAGGGATCTCAATTTTTTGATGATTTTTTAAATTTAAGTATTTTTAATTAACTCATTAAAAATATAAATATAATTAAAAAATAATAATAATAATAATAATAAGAGCATGTTTTGGATGACGTTAATTACCGCCGTTAAATTAAGAAGTCGCCTAGTGGACGGCGATTTCTGTTAAGAAAGAAGTCGCCCGTACGCCATGCCACTTCTCTTTTTTTTTAAAAAATTTTTTTTTCAAGAAAATGACCTTGACTTTACTCTCAGTTTATCGATCTCTATTAATATTAATTATAATATTATTTTTATAATAATATTATTAATTTTTCATAATCATATATTATTCTTAAATAACTTTATCTAATATAACTGAATATTAACTAGTTAAATTTTTAATGATTTATAAAAATATTTATACTTAAAATTTTAACTTAAAAGCTAATATTAAATTTTAGAGAGAATTATATACATACCTCTTAAATCATCTTGAATTACATATTAAACTCCTTATTTTTAAATTTTATAACTTAACCCCCCAAATCATCCAAAAATAACATATTTAGGTCTTTCTTAAGATTTTCAAAATATGTTTTTTGCTGATTTATAATTATTTGAATGTTTATTACCAATAATATGTATATATAAATATTATAAATATATTTGCAAATACATGTATTCTACTAGTTTTTATTTTTGGATGATTTAGGAGGTTAAGTTGTAAAATTTAAAAATAAGGAGTTTAATATGTAGTTCAAGATGATTTAAGGGGTATGTATGTAAATGCCCCTAAATTTTATTATAATATTTATATTTAAATACTTATCAATTTTTCCCTCTTTTTTATTTTATAATATTTTTTAAGTGAGAACGATTTATGTAATAGTAATATAAGATTATTCTAAATTTAAAAATAATATACGAAAAATTAACTCAAATATATTATTATATACACATTATTTCTAAATTTTAAGTTTCTAACCTAATGAAATTTTTTTATCTTAGTTCAGTTAAAATACTTATAAACAAAAAAGTGTTTAACAAAAGTCTCGAGAGATGCGATCCATTTAGGAATAGGTTGGAGAATAAGTTCATTGGTCTGAAAATACGGTGATTTATGAGAAACTTTATCTAATTAATAAAAATTTATAATTATTCGTTATAGATAAACTTATTTTAGAATAATATATAATTATAAAAAATTAATAATATGATTATAAAAATAATATTATAATTAAAACTTTAATTAATTAATAAAAATTTGTAATTAAAGTTATATAATTTAAACTTATTTTAGAATAATTTTCTATTATTATCTTAAATCATTCTCACATAAAAAAATTATAAAATGAAAAAATAAGAAGTTTAATAAGTATTTATATATAAATATTACAATAAAATTTAATATTAATTTTTAAGTTAAATTTTTAAGTATAAATAATTTTATAAATCATTAAAATTTTAATTAGTTAATATTGTTATAATTAATATTAATAAGAAACGAGTGACATAAAATAAATCGAGAATAAAATTGAAGTCATTTTCTTAAAAAAAAAAAATTTAAAAAAAGAAGTCTCCCAGAGTCGCCTATCCGCTGGGTGACTTCTTAATTTAACGGCGACAGTTAATGTTGTCTGAAACATGTTTTTTTCATTAAATTTTTTTTAATTATGTTTATATTATTAATTAGTTAATTAAAAATATTTATGTTTAAAAAATCATCCAATTTCTTCCACCCAAAAGTCAAACCTCATTAGCAAAAGGCCCCACTACATATCAATTTTTGGATAAATTATTGCAAATGCATAATGTATTATTAGAATAAAACGTTAGATTTATTTGTTATGTGACGTATTAATACGTGTATTTCTTTATTTTCTTGATTTAGTTTTTGAATGGCATGTATTTGACAAAGTAAAAAATGTCATATAAAAAATAAATCTACTATACATTTCTAATAATAAATCATGCAGATACGATTAGGGCCGTTATCGATCCAATTTCGAGTAACTAAAAGCAATTCGAAATTAAAAATTTCGAGTTTAGCTCGGCTCCAAATCAGTTCGAGATCGAAATGAGATATAATTCAAGCCAGCTCAGCTCGAAATCGAGTCATTTTGAGCCAGCTCGAATCATGAATCGAATCGGTTCGTAATTGTAAAAAAATATAAAAATATTATGTGTTCAAGAGGGTTTGATCCCTAAAATTGAGGAAAATAAATCTTAAATCTCCTCCTTTCTACCACTAAATCACTAGCTAAATTATATTTCAATCGAGTTAGGACCAACTCGAAATCTGTTAGAAATGAACTTCGAGCCAAAGTCTATAACTCATGATTCGATTCAAAATTTTCGGACCAATTTCGAGTCGATTCAAAAATCGAACGAGTTCCCAGTGAATTTTGAGTTTTGGATATTTTTAACGCCCCTAGATATGAAAAAATTTTAATTATCATGGTCAAAGCGCAACATCGAAAAAAAGTCAATAAATACGATAAATATAAAAATTCGGTCATGTAGCATAGTACTTATGTCCCATACAGTTCTTAGCAATTGATTCTATGTTACTTCCCAATCCTCTCAATCTCCTTCATCAACAAACATATATTGTCAATTCTCATAATAATTTTATTGTACTTTAAAAAAAAATTAAATATATATGTTTATATACATATTGAGTTAATAACGAGTTGAATTAATTTTATTTTGAGTTAACTAATTGCGAACTAACAGAAAATCGAATAAATTATGAATCGAACAAAATTCAAATGAGTTTTAATTTCCACAAAAAATTATCACTCCCAGCCTTCATAATATTCGGAGGTGGCCCTGTTTGGCGCGATGATCAAAACAGGACTAAAATAGGACTAAAATAGTACTAATTTAAAAATAATAATAATAATAATAATAAATAAATTTTTTAAATCATTCTACACAAATTCAAATATAAAAAATATTATTTTACTTTACCTATTCAATAATTTAAAATAAAAATATCAACTTTATTTCACATTCTACACCAAAATATTCAAATCGAGTATTTTGATCTAAGATGTGAAATAAAATTTATATTTTTATTAAAAATTATTGAGTATGTGAAGTAAAATATTATTTTTTATATTAAAATTTGTGTAGAATAATTAAAATAATTTATTTATTATTATTATTGTTATTTTTTAAACTAATAATATTTTGATCCTGTTTTGGTCCTCGCGCCAAACAGGGTATAAAATGATCAAAAGATTTCAAGTATTATTGAATGAGATCATTGATTGTGGCTACAAAATATTTCCCATACTCTGTCATCAAAATTAGGGGTGGTAAAATGGGTCGGTGGGTCGGGTTCGGGTCGAACCTAAATCCGACCCAACTTGAATAGTCTAAACCCGAACTCGATCCATTCATTAATAAATGAGTCGGGTTCCGATTAATAAATGACCCGAACTCGACCCAATTAATAAATAAATAGAATTGGCAGGTTGACCCGACCCGTTTATAAAATATTTTTTGATAAATGCCCAACCCGAACCCTACCCAATCAGATTATCCCCAACCCGAATCTGACTCATTTAATAAATGAGTCAAAATTTATAACCCATACCGAAAATTTGTGGGTCGGGTTCCGGCCGGATTCAAGAATCGGGTTATATAAATGCCAACCCTAATCAAAATTCGGCCATGCTGTTTTCGTGCCACGTAGTGGGCCCCCACCTCTAACCGTTGAGCCGTTAAGTTAGCAGTTCAGGGGAGGGGCATTTCGGGAATCTCATATAACAAGTTCGCGGGAAGTGTTGCCACTGATAAAAAAAAAAAAAAAAAAAAAAACTAATCTTTCCGAAATTCCAACCACTTCGTCCAAATCGTGCCCTCGCCGGCGTTTCTTCCTAGATAACAAAGCATCCCTAGATCAAGAAATTCTTGTATCTTCTCTTCTTCTTCTTCTAGATCATGAGAAGAATCGCCGGCGGTGAAGGATCGGAGGCAAAAATCTTGATCTGGATTTAATAGGAATTCAGAGATCGTCGATTTCCCCAAAATTGGCAGATTCCCCCCAACTGTTCTGATTGGGATTTTGGGGATGGAGCAATTCCGCCATGTCGGAGAAGTTCTGGGGAGTATCCGGGCGCTGATGGTGTTCCGCGATGACATACGGATCAACCCGAGGCAGTGTTTCCTCCTCGTGGATGCCATGGAGGCGGCGTTCATGGCCGTCAGCGATGAAATACGGCAGCATCTGCGGATCGAGGAGAAGAACACCAAGTGGAAGACCCTGGAGAACCCGCTCAAGGAGCTCCATCGCATCTTCCGCGATGGCGAGCAGTATATTCGCCAGTGCCTGGAGCCGAAGGACTGGTGGGGGAGGACGCTTGCCCTCAGCCGCTCTGCCGACTGCCTTGAACTCCACCTCCACAATCTCCTCTGGTGCATCCCCGTCGTCATAGAGGCCATCGAGATGGCCGGCGATATCTCCGGCGAAGACCTAGAAGCGACTCAAAGGAAACGCTCTGTCTTCTCCAAGAAGTACGACAGGGAGTGGATGGAGCCGTCGCTCTTCCAGCACAAGTTCGGTAAGCTCTACCTTGCTTCCACCGACCTCTGCCGGAAGATGAGCACGGCGGCGAAGGAGGATAGGTGGATTCTCTCGGAGACCATCGCCGAGCTGAGAAGCTCGACGGCATCGAAGCCGCTAAGCAAGCAGGAGAACCGTCTCGCCGAGCTCTTGACATCGGCGACGGCGAAGATACTCCCCAGCTCCACGCTGGTGGGTTCGCCGGACTACCAGGTCCGGCGGCGCCTCAACTATGGCAGCAATCTGAAGGAGATTCAGTGGATGGGGGAAAGCTTCGCCCTCAAGCACGTTTTCTCCGATCCTCAACAGCTGATGCCGGAGATCTCTCTTCTCTCATCCATCTCTCACCCCAATATTATGAACTACATGTACTTGTTCTCCGACGATGACAAGAAGGAGAGCTTCATGGTCATGGAGCTCACGAGCAAAGATCTTTCGAGCTACATCAAGGAGGTTTGCTGCACGAAGAGAAGAGTTACCTTCCAGCTCCCTGCAGCTGTCGACATAATGCTTCAGATTGCCCGCGGAATGGAGTATCTGCACTCACACAAGATCTATCATGGTGAACTAAATCCTTCAAACATTTTTGTGAAGACAAGAACTGCATCGCCTGAAGGCAGTGGCTACGTGACAGTGAAAGTTGCCGGCCTGGAACGACGGTGTTCCGCGAATAATACAAGGACTCCGGTGAATTCCGAAGCCGGGGGAAACTTGTGGATATGGTATGCACCGGAGGTTCTTTCAGATCAAGAGCAGACGGAGGCAGCTGATGGAAGGAAGTTCTCAGAGAAGGCAGATGTGTATAGCTTCGCCATGATTTGCTTCCAGCTTCTTACTGGTAAAACCCCATTTGAGGATATCCATCTGCAAGGGGAGAAGATGAGCAGAAACATTAAATCTGGAGAGAGGCCCCTGTTCCCCATCTCATTGCCCAAGTATCTCATCAATTTGATTAAGAGATGCTGGCAATCAGACCCAAATCAACGACCAAACTTCTCATCCATTTGTAGAGTTCTCCGCTATATCAAACGATTTCTGATCATGAATCTCGATCAGAATGCCGAAACTGAACTTCCTTCCACACCGTTAGACTATTTTGAGGTGGAATTATACTTTTTCAGGAAGTTTGAGAACTGGCAGAGAAGAGAAGGAGTGCAAGTCTCAGGGATCCCCTTTGAGATGTATGCTTTTAGGGTGATTGAGAGGGAGAGAACCTCCATTAATATTAAGGAAAAGAGCTCTGATTCCAGCAGTGATGTGTCCATTAACGCGGAGGAGAAAGGGTTTCAAGCCCAGATTGAGGAAGATTCATTGTCTACTTCAGTGACATCTTCAAGTTCTAGCTCAGCTAGATCAACATTTGCTACATTAACCTCCAATGCTACTACATCCAATGGCCATTCGAAGACAACGGTGAGGAAGGTGGAGGCAAAGAAGCTCCTTAGCAACAAGCAAATTGGTAAGAAAGGTCATCTATCATTTGCATACTATATTATTCTCTTGCTACCTCTAATTGTGTTCGGTCAACTTACTTCACAAGGAAATAAAGATATAAACTAGAATGGCATCAACAAACTCAAAATTAAGAGGCCATTGTTGAATAATTTTCCCCTCTTTTTAGTAAAGGAATATCCAGTAGAGTTGTTGATGCGGGACAATATGCGTGATGTAATCCTAATTGGAGATCAGTAAATAATTTTAACAGATGAACGTAAAATGTATCCAGGAATATTATTGATGGTAGTTATGTAATAATTAAGAAATCACATGTTCGAAAAATAAATCGATTACAAAGATTTAGAAACAAGGCCAAATGATATCTAGTAAATTTACCAAATGATTTAGGGCAATTATATTTCAACAAATCAGAGTCAGAATACGCAGTAATATAGGTATCCTCACAATGTCCTCACAATGTAGTATTACCCAACAGCAATTTAATCACACAGTAATATCAGGTCACACAAGTGAGCAAATCAAACAGTCCCAATAGCAGACGCCACTACAAGATCTCGCAAGATATTCGAAATATTCGGTTGATGATCAAATTTACCTCAAGTCGAGATTCCATTACCACAGGGACGAGTCAAAGCGACCAAAGCCGATAGTGCCGAGGTGGACAAACGGCGAGGCAGAATCACCTACGCTGAGGAGGCAGTGAGGAGTTTGCGAGGCTGCAGAACAGCAGGACGAAGGCGGTGGAGCTGGGTGGTCGGGGATGGACGGCAGCGAAGGTCGCCGACAAACGCCGGTGGCCGGTGGATCACCTGGAAGTGAAGGCGGAGGCAGGCGATCGGAGCGAGCGCGGCTCTCGGCTCTGCTCGAGCGGATCTCAGTTCGGGCGTGTGAGCCAAGACGGCGATCGGTGAGGAGTGCAGCCGACAGTGGCGTCACCGGGTGGCCGGCGGGCCGACTGGGCGGAGGTGGAGCCGGCGCTCGGGTTCAATGAGGGCTGCTGCTGGCGCTGGAGCGTCCGGAGATGCGGCGACAGCGTCGCCTGCGCTCGCCGATGGTCAGCTGACCGACTTGGGTGGAGGGCGAGGCGGGCGACGGAGGCGAAGGGAAGCTATGACAGCGTCGACCGTCCCGAGCCGTAGGGGAGAAGAAAAAAACTGATAAATTGGAATTTAGGGCAGAAAATTACACCAAGGGCCTTGAATTTTATTGAGCTGAAATAGTAGTTTAAAATGTGAAAAAAATTGAGAAAATACCTTAAATTTCTTTAAGGTATTTAGAGATTTTCGCCCAAAGCCCAACTTTTCCTTTCACCGAGATATAACACACAATATTCAAACTCAAAATGATATCATTCCAGGATCAAGTCAAATAACATTAGTCCATGCCTTTATATAAGTCTATTACATTTGAAATTCAAAATACAGAAATAAATGCGGGAATAAAAAGAATTACAAACATGTCAAATATGAATATCTAAAAAAAAAGCAAATAAATGAAATCAGCACAAAAATTAGTATATTCTCATTAAAATTAATAAATTAATTTAAATAAGGATTTTCAATCCAATGATCAGCTACCGATCGTGCCTGCTGCTAAATCTGCAGATATCAATCCTCCATCCAGATCGACACTACGTGGTGAGATCTCGGACGTCGAATGTAGACTCTGCCTGGAATAAACCGACGGTCCGATGTCGCCGTGTCCCCACCAGTTGTTTAGCAAGAAGTTATGCTGAACTAGTTCCAGTGAACTCAATCTTTTTTTTGATGGTAAAACTCAATGTAGTTGTTACTTGGCTAATGAACAATGCAATGACATACAGTGATCTGCATATTAGAGAGAAATGCAGGTTTACAACTATAAAAATAACTGCAAATTCTTCATTCTTGCTCATCTCAGGGAATCGGCAGAAAAAGAGAACAGAGATACTGTGCAGCCGTTGACATAGGAAAAGCTTCAGCCGTATTATGAACCATACAGGTCATTGAACTTGCGAGCTTTTGTGAGAGTTTTTTAATGGGTTCTTGTGGGAAGCCCAATGAAGATAGGATAGTGAAATAGCAGCGACACAACCACTCCATAGCAGAGTACTTGGCAGTATAAGAAACAGAAGAAACTGTGATAATTCATCGATTGGTGAGTGTTTTTGTCTTCACAGTTACTTTGATCATCTGTAAATGCATAATTATTTCTGTTTTTCACCGTGTGTTTCATTATAACACTACTGTTTGCAACAAAAAAAGAAGCCATGCATTATTTTGATGTCATCATATTATGATGAATGCATATTACAATCAATAATATAGGTAAGTACTGAGGACTTATTATCTATGAGGTCCGCAGGCCCCTTAACAAGAAAATAAATAATCTACCCAAAATAGGAAAGCTGAAAGTGAAAACAAATAAAGTAAAGTAAATAGCAAATTTTCCTAAATTTATTATAAATTTGGAACTCCCAAGACACATCTTCACCTACACTTTCTCCATGAAGGGGAGGCTTGGGAAAATATGACTGAGACTCATGGAATCTAACATTCATTGAAATAAAACACATCTAAGGATCTGAGAGTATGTGAGCATTCTATGAAACTGGAGCTGTACCTTAACTAAGGCAAAACCATTAAGATTTGGAGCAATATTTACACACAATGAGTGCAGAATTGAAATTTAGCACATAGAAAGCTTATTTCCAGGCCTGTAGTACAGAAAGAAAACAATACGTTTCCAGAGAGAGATTAAAGACCATAAAATAGCACAACTTCAAGATAGCAGATGTAAGCACCAGCAATCACATCATTGACATTAAACAATTCTCAATAGTTAAATAAAATAGTAATGATTTATTCATGATACTAGAAAATGTCTTCTCACTAATGCCCCATAGCCAACTAGTCATTATTCAGGTCAATCTGGAAACAAAAAAGTTCATATAATCTAGCTGTGGACCTATCAGTTGATGAGGCATGAGAAAAGCTTTTTGTATACTGACAGCCCCCACAATTGCTTCTAATTATCCACCAAGAAATTTGGGACAATCACTGCAAGAAAATGGCACTTCCTTTCTCAACCTGATATTCTCATTTCCACACCAAGAATATCCTTCACAATCTCATACGTTACGAAAGCTATGGCAATTGATGGCACCACCTGAAACACACAAAGGGAGCAATATCTTAACAAATCACCACAGGAAAAGAGAATAAGGAAAAAGCCAAGGTGCTGAATATTATACAATTTGAAACATGATCCAAAGTCAAACCGAATGTTCAATTTGAGCTGAATGACAAATTATGATAGATACTGGTTAGATGCTTGCTTGAAAATTTTCAGATTTTATTCAACAATCATTCAAATAGAAGTATTTAAAGCAAGTATATCAAATATTTAATGTGTTTAGGTACATGTGTGAAGTGTTTGCATGGGAAGAAATCCTGATAATCATAGGCACATTACACAATCATTCAAATAGAAGTAATAAATGCAATATCTATAATATGTATATTGCATACTTAATTCAAGATAGAAGGTTGGCAATTTGACTTGGATCCATTTGAAATTGACTTGAAATCTTTTGACCCTTTCGAACAGTACCAGCATCCTTCCATCCCACCATCTGCATTCTTCTCCGAACGACATCAAGAGGATAAGCTAAAGTCTGGCCCACCATTCCCACAGCTGCTCCACACGCAGGCTTTGTTCTTGGTCCTCACCATGTCTGAATGTGTTAGATTGGACCAGCCACTCCTTCAGAGATTCATAGACAGCAAAATTGATGCATATATCATTATGCATCTTGTTACAGCAAAATTGAGAGAGAGAGAGAGAGAGAGAGAGAGAGCATGGTATAGAAAGAGAGAGTTGAAACTATTTAGTTTTTGAACAGAACTGTAGAAAATAATCAAAACCCATATGAAATTAAACTTAGCATGAAATGACTAATAAAAAAAAAAAACTTAGCATGAAATAACCTAAGTGAAATAGAAACCTATGATGCATATAGTGCACAATTACTATTTGTGCAGGACCAATTATCATCTAACACTTGGCAAATGGCAAAAGAACAACGCATAATGGCCCCGTTTGTCTAGGAGTTTAAAATTAACCTGGTTTAATTTTAACCAGGCATATCACATCACACATAAAATTTAATATTAAAAATTAAATTTATTTCACATCATACACATATTACTAAAATAATAACTAACTTATATCACATTCCTCACATATTCCAATATAATAACTAACTTTATATCACATCCCTCACATATTTCAATATAATAACTAATTTTATTTCACATCATTCACAACTTTCAATAAAAAAATATCTCTATCCAAATTTAATTTTAACTTTCTTAAATTTAACCTTACAAACAAACTAGGTATGCAAAATTAGAAATACAATTTGCTGTGAATGCGTTAATGATCACGAAAGTATTTCTTAGTAGATGGAAAGCTAGTTGTTACATTAACAATGATTCTATCAAAATACACATATAAGGCTATGATCATGTTGTGCATTGATTGTACGAATGCACACGACATATGATATTCTATCTCAAGTGAAATAACTCTAACACAACATATGCTAAGAACAACGCGCCCTTTGGCCTTAACACCCTCCCTGGCGAGTTTAGCCTCCTCCGCAAGGTTTACGATCGTCGTCACCACCGACTCCCCCGTCCTCTTCGCCACCACGTTGTCCGACGCCATTAAAAACCCTAGCAAGCCCCCAACAACACACAAAAAAACCACAGTAAACAGCGACAAAGGAAATGAACCTCGAGGAAGACCGCGGTAGCCGCAAACAACCATCTGGGGACCGACACAGAATATCACAGACTTTCCGTTTGCAGGAGCTGAGGGCTACGCCGGCGACTGCGAGTGAGCCCAATTGGATGCAGTAAGCCGTTACTATGTCTCCGGAGTAAGAATTTTGGGCGATCACGCAATTTCTTATTCTTTTTTTTTATAATAGCAGTTTCTTATTTCTAGTGGTAATTGTTATTGTGGTTACGAACTTCCGGTGGGCCATGAGCAAACCAAAATTTTAACAAGTTTTAAAACGGTCAAGATTAAAAATTTTATTTTATTTAAAAAAGTAAAAAAATATTTATATTTAATTAAATAATTATTTTATTTTATATCAATATAATTTTTAATCAATCAATTAATTTTATTTCACATTTAACAAATTTTTAACATAATTAATTCACTTTATTTTATGATTTCTTAGTGTTCAAGAGAACACCATTAAACTAGGAGAACACCACCTAAGAGAGTTGAAGATTTTAATAAAATGTTGTATTTGACAAACATTAACGACATACTAGGGTTTGGTTTCTGCTAAGAAGCAAATCTCGCCTAAACAAAACTTTGACAACCAATACGCAGTCCAGCAAACTCCCTTTGAAAAACTTTGCCGAGGAGAAATTGACAAAAAATCACCTTTAATTCTCGTGATGCTACTTGTTTGGCCATCTTTTGAGAAAGGAAATTCCTTTATTAAATTAGATGGTAGGGCCATTATTGATCTGATTTCGAGCCAAGCCACACTTAGCTCGAGATCAGCTCAATCAAAATATTTATGGCTCAAAATCGCATCATTGGCTCGATTTGAATGGGCTCGATTTTGATTTGGCTCGAATCCACTAGGAGGTGGCTCAAAATGCTTGTAATTGTAAGTAAAAATACACAAATTTAGTTTTTATCAACTAAAAAATACATGAAAAAAATTATTGTATATCTAGAAATTTGTTGTAGAACAACCAAAGAATCATATAAAGCAAACATGTAAGAAAAGATCTGTCATCCATATCATAAAGTAGAAGATGCTTCTTAGGAATTAGAATACTAACAAATAATGAAGAAAAAATCAAAATGCACTAAGGGGGCGTTTGGTTCGTTGTTATCTTGGTGTTATGTTATGTGATCTAAATGTCATGACATCTAGATGTCATCTTTTAACTAATAATTTTATAATCTAATAGAAGATTATTTGTAGATGTCATTAAACCAAACAATTATCTTCTCTAGATAACATAACATAACATCAAGATAACATTGAACCAAACGCCCCCTAAGAAAAGTAAAAAGATAAATTTAAAATCCATTACAATGAGATTCAGAGAATTCTAAAAGGTCACTTTTATCACCAATTGGCTCACACCGACTAGCCTTCACATAATCACAGTAGAGACAAACGGAATCACTGCCCTACAGCCTGCTGGCAGTTGCAGCGCTACTCTGGCCTCTCTTTATCTTGCAAATGCAGCTATCCGATAGTTGCCACTCACAGAAAGCAGAGATTAGCACAGGCTCAGTGGCCAATCTTGTGGACAGCAGAGATTAGCCGATTTCGTAGACAACAGGGGCATCGTCGAATCGCAATCTCGCAGATAGTGACCAATCTCCACAGACAAGAAATTAGGGCAACAGATTGGGGCCTGAAAAAAAAAACAAAAAAATTTATTTAAGGCAAGATTCGAACCCACCTTGGCCTCCCAATTCTGCAAATTACAAAACATACCTGTATCCACCGAACCACAACGCAGATGAAAAACTTAGCCAAGTGATATGATATATATATATATATATTTTTTCGATCCAATCTTGAGCTGGATTGATCTGATCCAATGGTGGCTCAAGATTAGATCAAAAAAATATCCAATCCAAGATTATGGCTTGTCGGTCGACTCGTTCATGTCGATCCAATTTTAATTTGATCCAAAATTTGATTCAATTATAGAACAATCTTCGATCTTCGAGCCAACAATCTTATTGGATAGGTGTTTTGAGTGTCAAATTTTCTCGAACATTTATGGTAAGTGATCACATTAACCTACTAAGCTAATGTGGAGTAATAGCTGCATCAACTTATAATCAAAAGTGTCAAAGTGGTGAGAGTAGATGGACTGACATTTGAGGTATTTCAAGAACTCCACAAGGAGAGATTTCTATCACAGTTTAATAAAGTGTCTAAGAAAGAAGAGAGTCAAAGATCTTGTTGAATTTTAGTGTTTGTCAAAAGTTGATCAAGTGAAATTTGATAGCCATGACGGGGCTCGGAAAATATGGCATGGGGAATTTCAGGGAAAAAAAATTCAACAATGAAACTACTCTTATTCCAGTTACTACTCTAAATGAAGAACATAATTAAATTTTCAATAGTATCCAACACATTCATTGGTGAATAGGTATGCAACAACAACAATAACAACAACCACCAAGCCTTAATTCCACTAGGTGGGGTCGGCTACATGAATCCTTTGTTTCCATTGCGCCTTATCAGTTACCAAATTCTTATCTAAATCTAAGTAACTAAGATCACTCCTTATAGTTTCTTGTCATGCCTTCTTTGGTCTCCCTTTTCCTCTTTGTACATGGGCAAAATCCAATGACTCAATTTTTCTAACTGGAGCTTCAATCGACCTACAATTTAGATGTCCAAACCATCTAAGCCGACTTTCTCTAAGTTTATCCTCAATTGGTTGAATAGGTATGTAGAAGGAAATAAATTGACATTAATGTGTTCACACTATGGATGAAAGAAACTGAGAAAAAGATAGAGAATAGAGATAATGGAAATAGAATTGGGATGAAATTGACCTTGCATTTATCATTTTTGGATAACAAGAAGATAATATAGATTTTTTAGTGTTCTATAAGTAAATATTAAGTTTTCTTATAAGATGTAGGTAAATGTTCCCTTTTTTTCATTAAATTCATTTTTGCTGTCTACTGTTCATCTTTACTGTGCTCCATCCGAAGGTAAACATTTCTCCCAAGCTAGAGCCTATGGACACTCCATGGCCTTTGTTTAGCAAGCTTTCAAAATTAGACATAATAACATTTTAATAACATTTTAAATTTATAATAAATTTTAATAATCTTATTTCACATTTAACATAAATTTCAACTTTAAAAATCAAGTTTACTTCACATTCAATACAAATTTTAACTTTAAAATCAGCTTTATTTCACATACTACACACTTCCCAATATTAAAATAAATTTCTTTCACATTAATTCTATGAAATAAAATATTTTTTCTTTCCTTACCTAAATTTAATACTCAATCAAGCAATACCCATGCGTGCAGGAGCCGGTGAATACCTTTTTATTTTTTGAACTTTTCGTTGCTATTAATTCAAGTTTTTTAAAAAAAAAATAAGTTTTGAAAAAAAATCCACTATTAATCAAAAACCTAGATGCAATTTACGCTCACAGAATACGTGTTTATACAATTCTTCTCACCCCCAATTAAAATTACAGTGTAGATTCGAACTCGGAACCCCATAATACCAGATAAGCTCTCTTCTCACTGGGCTAAAACAACCTCCTCTTTCAATTGAATAATTATTACATATGTTTTATATATATAAGTATTCATCAAAAGAAATATAAATATATATAAGAAAAAAATGATAAAATATACAACTATTATAAGAAATGAATTTAATAAGAAATACAATATCATTTTCTCAACAATTAGCTAAAATTAATAACAAAAAATTTTAGAATTTTTGGAGCTAGGTTTGGAGACGCATATAATTTCTTTTAAAAATAAAAATGCCTTAAGACACAGAGTTATACATGTATATAAATCTGCTAATAAGGCAGCTAACTTATTGTTTCCTCTGCATAACTGATATAGTATGAAATGAAAGTACACCTCTCCTACTTGACTTTTACACTATCCCCACTGCGGATTGCGACTATTGTATTTAACGTACTTTTTGATTAAATATTGTATTTAATGTACTTACTTTTCTTTTTTATAATATCCTAGACTTTGGTCGAGTTTCAAAAAAAAGAAAAAAAAAACAAATCATCCACCTAAATAAAAAAATATCATTTTTAAGCAAATTTAGTAGAATTAATCATTGAAAGAATCCTATAGTTAGCTTTAAAAACTTTCTAATAGATCCTTAAGTTTACCAAATATTACAAACAAGGTCCCTCTGCAGTTGTTACTAATAGATTTTAAATTTTACACTTCATATTTCTTCAAAATTTTAAAAAATGTCACTATCCCATATTTTCTCTCTCCTTTCTCTTTTCACTTTCTGGCCTCCTCAATTGGCCCCACTCTCCAACCTCCCCCTCCACCACTCTCTCTCCTTTGCCGCCACAGCAAAGCCGTTGATAGTGGGTCGTTAAAATACGTTAGTAGCACATGCGATTGCCAGGGAGAGAGAGAGAAGGCGCATATGAGAAGGGGGTAGAGAGAGTGCGTGTGGACCGTAAAATTGAAATTTGAGAAATAAAATAATGAAATATTTTTTAAATGCTGACAAAAACCGTCAATATCTAAGAACCATAATTTTCAAGGAACTTTAGTGCTACAAAGTTTTCAAAATAAATACTTATCAAAACATTTTTAAAAACTATGGACTATAAGGCTCATCCATTAACCCAATTTAGTATTTCCCAAGAGAATATGAAAGAAGAGGAAGATTTTAGAAGGCCAATTAATCTTTAGGCATACAAGTAATAGCATCATAATAAAATGGATGAACTTTTTCACATATTTTTAATGCAGCCTTCTGATTTTCTATTTAATTCTTAATCAAATAATTTATATAACACTGTTCGCTTGTGTGATTTTGCAATGGGTTAAATTAAGTCCGAAGTTTAACCTGTTTCAGAAGACTCCTGTTCTACTTCATCTGGAACAGAATCACGTGTGCTTTTCTCTGCGGTGACCTTCCTCAAAGCTGACCTTAACCCCAAAACAATGAACAAGTTTGTAAGAGTAAGTAACGACTCTGCACCACCATGCAGCCAATCCACATTGGACAAAGAGGTCCCATAATGCAGCTTTGCTGTTCATAGAATCAGAATTAGCAAATAACAATCAGATTACTTCTATTTCATCAGAATTAAAAGTTGAAGATATTTACCATAGATTCCAGCTGGTACTGGGAGATGAAGATAGAGGCATGGAACATGAAGAGAAGAATGGTTAGTTGATGATGAGAAGGACTGATAAATAGAAAATAAAATTAATCAACAAAAAGATATGCATTCATTCTTCAAACTATCGCAACTCCTTATAATGAAGTTCACAGGGATTTCTTGCCATATTTGGTCCAGTAATTCATTGCAGGTAAATTGTTCATAAGTTCTAAAGTCTAACAGTCATTGTATTGTAGTCAGTGTTTTCTGAGATTGCAAATTTTATTGTGAAAATGTTGCCTGTATGATGTTAAAACTCAATACCTCTGTCATTCAATGAGTTCATTCTCCAGCAAGCTTGGATTTGAAATCCAAGGGCTGGACCAGATGCCCCAAACTTAATCCCCAAATCACACTCGCATTAGTAATGGAATATTCCCTAAGTTCACAATCATCTAGCCTCTTAGTTATCTATTTAGTATTTACAATTAGCGATTTGGAAGATAAGTCATCTTTGAATCCAAGAAAAAGATGTTATGATGAAGGTTTAGCTCTAGTTACTTTCGGATCATTGTATTTCTTCAATCTGTTCTCCCTACAATTATATTTACCATCTAACAACTGCCCTTTGATGCGTTGAATGCATCTTTAATGAAAGGAGTTAGATATTCTTCTCCTTCTTCGCGATTTCCTAATTTCTTAGTACACTTGCAATCATATTTCCCACACAAACTCTATCAATAGCTTAAACTGCATTTGGTTCATGACATTTTTTACCAGTGGTTTTGAAAAAAAAAAATCAATTTTTAAAAATTAAAATAACAATCTTATATCCTATTTTCTATCTTACACAAACTATAACATGAAAAATTAACATTAATTTACATTCTACACAACATTCAATACAACAATCAACCTTATTTCATATCTTACACAATTTTTAATATAACAAACTTTATTACCATCATGAATGCATCGCAACGATGACAAAAAAAATTTCAAGCCAAAGGCTAAAGTTTCCTCATGTCTAGCAGCCTAGAAAGGACTATGAATATCAACCGCACAGAAAAAAGTGGAAATTATTGAATACATGTGAAATTTGTAACATACTGAATAGACAGTCAGGAATAAACATATACAAGTATTCAAAAAACCACGCTGAGAATTCTCAGCAGACAGCAAAGCATCTGAATCAAGGACATAATCCATCTCCTCATTGCAATACCAGCATCATCTTCAATCTATGGCATCTAGATTACAAAGCGACAGCATTAAGTTCACACTAGCACTAGAGGCAAATACACAAGTATTACAGAAAGAGCCAGTCAATTTCACTCCAGAAAATTAGTTCACTTAAATAAAAGAAAAGGCATACTTGTGACACCGACGAAGGCGAGCAAGAAGTAGAAACCAAAGAGCGTGAGCTTCGGGGCGGTCTTGGATTTCGTGATGTAGTACAAGAAGCCAAGGTAGGGCAAGAGCGAGACGGCGAAGAGCTGGGAGGCAATGCTCTGGGAGTCAATAGTCGGAGACCAGGGGTCTGTAGGAAGAAGCCCATTCAGTACACTAAAGCTCGAAGTGCCGCCGGCCTCCCTTCTGCATCTACCACTGCCTCTGATTTGTGAGAAGCCGCGCCAAATGCCTCTCGATGTTCCTATGGTTCCGAGGGACTTGGGCGCAATCCAAGACGTTAATATCATTGATGGCAGAGAGGAGAGCGAGGGTTTACAGGCGATGGACGACGAACTGTAAAGCCGGCAGCTAGGGTTCATCTTTATTGCCGCCAACTCTTATCCCCGTTCCCAACGCAGGCCCGGCTGTAAAAAGCCGTGGAGTTCGATTTATTTTCTCGCATTTCAAATTCTAGTTTTTTAATTACCAGCATCACACACAGTATACTTATTATCATTCACATTACATATTTATATTTAACAAATTATATTTCACATATACTAATATATATAAAAATTATCTTCACAATTTAATTATGATATATTTAATATTTAAAATAATAAATTTACTGTAAATAATTAATCCTAAATTTAAATTGAGTTAATTATTGAGTTTAACTCGAATTTTGAATTTATTCGTGATAAACAAAAAATATTTTTAGAAAATAAAAATACTTTATAAATATTAAAATTGTCATACCTAATTATTGTTACTAAAATTGATGCATATAAATGTGTATATTTCTTTGAAAAAAAAATCTTTTGTATCAGTTTTTGTTATATATAAATATATATTATAAAAATATATTTATAAATATTAAGTTAAATTTGAGTTGTGTTGATTTTTGAGTTGTATAAAGCAATAGCTCAAAGCTTGCCTGATTTTGATGGTAATGCAAATACCTTGCCAAAGCTTTATTATTACTCGTAAAAAACCAGACAAGTTGGCATAAAGAAACGTAAAATTTTTATTAAAAAAGGTATACCTTAGGTCATGAGACTAGAATTATTGGATGTAGGAGATGGATGCGGCATTACATGACTTTGGCATAGCTAAAGTGATTGGAATCATGATCTCAAAGTCAGATCATCTAACCATTACGCCAAAGCTCGCCCTTAACAATTTACTTGTTATAAAAAAGGTTTTAAGAAACATTGCTGATGGAAATTATCTAGCAATCATCATCAACATCATCATCTACCTTGGAGCTGGAGAGGCTTGATGTATGAAGTTTTACCTCTACTGTAAAGGTTATTTTCAGGATTCTAATACATGATATCTGAACTACAATGAAGCAACTTCACCCCAAATACCATCTTCAATAAGTCTAATAGTAAGCAGAAACACACTATAAGAAAAATGCTTGCGTTAACTAATTGCGCAAACCATCATGTCAGGTTAATTAAGATATCGTGGCACCATATAGCGGAGGAATAAGTCATTCTATCTCACACCAAACCTGATTTGCAGAAAGTATTTTCTGGCATAATATGTAGGAAGAAAAGAAGATTATAGTAGTCCAGTATATTTCTGTAATTTTTTGTTATAATCACCTTAAAAAAAAATTTAGGTATCTCAATGTGGCGAGACAGTTAGGATGGAAGTGACAGACATAAACTCTTTACCAAAAAAAAAAATGCAATGCCAGCACAGATTCTTCTCTGTTCTTCTCTAATTCACTACTAAGTGTGAATATAAGTCGGGCTAATATGCCGCCTCAACTAATCTGTAACCAATTTATAATATGAATTGCCTGAGATTATCAGAATGTATGCTTTTCATTTGCTTATGCTATCCCTTCAAATCCATTTTTACACCATTTCTAATATTCGCATTCACATTTTCTCTTCACAGTATGATTTTGGAGTTATCTCAAAAAATCACCAAAATGAGTTTCATAATCATCATCAAAGCTCAAATGGCTTGAATTGAAGTCCAAAAGTTCTTTTTTTTACTTTTGAGTTCTCACCTATATGTAAATTTAATGAGATAATTTTTGATGATATTCATATGGACTTATTTGCGCATACCAATATGCATTTTATTATTTAATATGTCTGCTTGTTTCATTATTGAAATTATATTGTTAATATGATTCTTATATATTTCAGTTATAAGTAGATATGGAACAAGATAGAGAAATTTTTTAAAAAGTTATCTAAAAACTTGTAAGCAAACACATTGATATTCCTTCAAGTAGTAAGGGAGAAAGAAACTACTTACTTGGGATTCACCATGGATTCGTGAGATATTGAAAATAATGGCTGAAATAAGCATTGATTATCATATAAAGCTAATGAACAATGAAAAAATAATGCTTACATATTTATTACGAAGCACTTTAATGATATATTTGATAATCCTTGTATTAGCGCGGAATATGTGAATTGACAAGTAAGAAGTCAAAGAAAGAAGTGGGACATGATTCAAAAGGTCAAATTACTTTCTGGGATAAGTTAGAAAGAAGATAAAAAAAAAGTAGTAATAGACGAACTTGAAGCTTTACAATATAGTAAGGTAATAAAAATATTTGCTTAAACAAAATAATTTATATATTTTATATATTATTTTACTTATTTATGTTTAGGTTAATTTCAAAATTATTGTGTACACAGGTGCACAAAAAAGCTGATCGATTTCTTAATGTTCCTATATTGGAGTATGATTGGTTAGAAGCTGTATGTGGTGAAGGACATGCGACTAGTCGATGGGCTCGGGACTCGAATCAAAGTTTTGCTAGTATGAAAGATCATGGGAAAGACAATTCAACAGATACTCCTTTTGATCTGGATATTAATATGGAAGAAAGCTCTCATGTTGCAACTGAAGAAAATAATAATGAAATTGGTGGCTCATCACATTTTACTACAAAAGAAAGAACTAAAAAGCGATATCGAGACATTGCTTATAGAAGCTCTAAGTTAGAATGCATGAATCAGATTGCAAATGACCTTCAAAAGTTATCTAGTGCTATCGACACAAATGGATATCGTGACAACTTACTGACTAATATCTATCAGGAGTTGCATACAATTAATGGAATTAATGATGATGAAATTGAACATTGCTTTGATTATTTCGCATCATCTGACCTAGCAATCACATCCTCTTTTATGATTAGGTCAAAATCTGCAAAAGCAAAATTTGTTAGAGATTTTTTATGCCAAAGTCCATCGTTTTAGTTATTCAATGCAATCCATGAGAACTAATTTGACTTGTTTAATTGTATCTAATTGTGTATGAATAATTGGATCTTTTGTTTAGCATATGTAGTTATACTTTTATTGTCATATTGAACTATCTAATGATTTATGGACTAGCCACTTTTTTATTAACTAATTATAATTTGTATTATTAATATTGTGTTGTTAATAGTTGTATATAGAACTAATTTGTATATAGTTAATTAGATTTTTATTATGCAAAGCTAATATGTGATTTATAATTATATTTTGTAAATTTTAAATTCTATTTATTGTTTATTGAAATATTTATAAATTTTATTATTATTTTTTAATTTTTAATTAACTTATTAAAATAGATATAAATATAACTATTTAGTTATATTTGTGTATGAAATTATGATTAGAATTTTTTTTTAAAAATTTAAAAAATTTTGAAAAATTTAAAAAATATGTAAATTAATTATAAATATAATCATTGATTTATGAGATATAAGTGAAATATTTTTAATATATAATATTTAATGTATCATAATTTATCATTACAATATTAATAACTTCCAATCAAACAAAAATAATTTAAATAGCATTGACATTTATTAATATCATAATATTGAATCAAATAAATATTTATTGATTTAAATAGTATGACGAAAGTGGTGACTCTGTTGGGTGGTATTAAAATTTATTTATATTTTATATTATATATATTTAAAAATAAATTTAATTTAATAAAAAAAAGTTTATAAAAAAAATTATTTCATATTTTCACGTATATCAAAATAATAATTAATTTATATTACATTCTTTAAATAATTTAATATAATAATTAAGTTTATTTTATACGATATGTAATTTTTAATTTAAAAAATTCATAATTTAAGTTTAACTTTACAAACAAACACTAATAAGCTGTGTATATTATATATTTTGCAAAAAATATTATTTTATTTCTAAGATAACACAGGAATAATATAAAAAAAGAAATATTTTTTAAAATAAAATATTATTTATTATGCCATTATGCTACAATGTTTTCAAGTACAGTGATAAGATGTGAAATATTAATGAATAATTTGCTTCATAAAAGAGAGGGTTTCCGTAAATATGCATTTAAATTTTCATATAATAGGTATATCTACACGAATTTTAAGGCAATATTTGATTAAAGACCGTCTTAATCATAATTATGACCAAAATGACCTACTATTTTATTAAAAATACATATTTTTCATTCTCAATACATAAATTTTAATATAAAAAACTCACTTTATACAACATTCAATATAACTTTTAACATATAATACTTAATTTATTATTATATTTATATGACACAATACATCAAAAATATTTCTCTATTTTACCCATCTTGCTTAGATCTTGTTCATAACATTATTATTTATTTTACCATTATTTTATATGATTGATTAAAAATATTTAAAATATCCACTCTTCTTAATAATTTAATCACCAATTGTCATATTACTAATATAAATGTTTCTTTTTTAACTAAATGTGCGCTTCATATATTTAATTTTTAATCTATTACGACAAACAACTTTAAATTCTAAAATATTCCTCCAAAGCTCAAATTTCGCTTCGACTCCCTCTTTAGTTTTATCAATAAGAATAGTATCTTCGAAGAGCATACATTTTTATCAAAAAATTAACTTTATTTTACATCTTACACCAAAATACTTGATTCAAATATTTTGATAAAAAATGTAAAATAAAATATATATTTTTATTAAAAATTATTGAATATATGAAGTAAAATAATATTTTTTATATTAAAATTTTTGTAAAATAATTAAAAAAATTTATTTATTATTTTGATTGTTGCTTTTAAAATTAATATCATTTTAATCATAATTTAATCCTCACGCCAAACAGAGTCAAGGCACCTCATCTTGAATATATCCAGTCAAAATTTTCATAACCAAAACACAAAAAAATACGAACTTAAAAATAAGTCTTAGTGTGATTCAATTATAATAAAAAAATCCTTAATCAAACCTCCCCGTACAAGAACACTTTTAAAGTTTTTCAATAAATCAATAAACGTTATTTCGTATTTAACAAAATTTTTAATATAATCAACACTTTTTCACATTTATATGCTTTTTGAGAAAAAATTATAAATATTTTTAGAATTAATTTTTTCCTCGACCAAACAGAATTCATTTCATGAGAAAAGGCAAGTTAACAAAATAAAATAATATTTTATTTCCTCGCTAGCAGCATTTTTTCATAAAGAGTTCCTACGTGCTATGGTTCTTTCTGAGCATGTATTATCTAAGTAATTCATCAAAAAACAAAAAAGCAGAGAGAATGGAAGGAAAACATACTACATTTTTTAATGAAAAGAGAAAACATACTACAACATTTTTTTAATGAAAAAGAGAAAACATACTACATTTTTTAATGAAAAGAAGAGAAACATACTACATTTTTTAATGAAAAAGAGAGAACATACTACATTTTTTTAATGAAAAAGAGAGAACATACTACATTTTTTTAATGAAAAAGAGAGAAACATACTACATTTTTTTAATGAAAAAGAGAAAACATACTACATTTTTTTTAAGAATGAAATAAGAGAGAACATACTACATTTTTTAATGAAAAAGAGAAACATACTACATTTTTTTTTTAATGAAAAAGAGAAACAATTAAAAAACATACTACATTTTTTTAATGAAAAAGAGAAAACATACATCATTTTATTGACATTACTGCTCCCCATTGCAGTCAAGAGAAGCCTGCTCATGCCAGACTCCATTCAGGTTAGATTGCCACAGCCTAACCATGCCATCATCTCCTGTTGATGCCAAGGTCATGCCACTCATATCCCATTCCAGTTGAAATATCTACCAAAGTTACATGAGGTATTAATTGACAAATGTTCATGATTATTTTAGTAAAAATCTATTATACAATCATTAAGGGAATGCTTATTTTCCAAGGTTATATCATTAATCTGGTAAGTCTTATCAAACACAAACTATATTTCAAATTCTAAACAAAATCCAACATCAAACTCCAACTTTTTTTTCACATCAAACATATTTTTAACTAAATTGTATCTCACATCATACATCCCAAGATAAAAACTAGGAATACATTCTCCGCAGCAAGAGAGAGATGACAAATGACAGAGAGAGTTAGAAAAATTACATCACGGTCGTCAAAGCTTTCAAAAGCTTATATTTTGAGAGAAAATTCTTGGAGGGAAATTGAGGTAGGTGATTTAACTTAACTTGCATTTACATTAAATTTGAAGATAATTATTTAATATTTTGATTTATATGAATGTTTGCTTTTTGATACTGATTTTTTATATGTTTATATGATCATATTCATGCTTATGATTATGTTGTTCTGTTATTCATGAAGTTATTCATGAATATACTATACGTTGACGAATTGAATATTACATTTAAAATATTATACTGATTAATTAATTTAATTAAATAAAATTAAAATGTGATATTGAAAAGAGATTTAAGAACTGACTTTTAAAAATAAAGTGTAGTTTGAGTTGGACCTATGATGACTCATAACAGATGAGGGCAGGGAGTAATCGTCGAGTAATGTCCTAAGAAAAAGAATTTTTGAGACAATATGACTTCTAGCAAAGGCTTCTAAGCATGGGAGAACAGCACAAGAAAGGTTTGTGAAAAGGTGATTAAGGCCCTATTTAGCGGGATGACCAAAATCAGGACCAAAATTAGGACCAAAATAGTACTAATTTAAAAAACAATAATAATAATAAATAAATATTTTTTTAATCAATTCTAATATAAAAAATTTATTTTACTTCACATACTCAATAATTTTTTAATAAAAATATTAACTTTATTTCACATCTTAGATCAAAATACTCGATTCAAATATTTTGGTGTAGGATGTGAAATAAAGTTAATATTTTTATTTAAAATTGTTAAGTATGTGAAGTAAAATAATATTTTTTTATAGAATAACTAAAAAAATTTATTTATTATTATTATTGTTGTTTTATAAACTAATACCATTTTGGTCCTGATTTTAGTTCTTGCGCCAAACAAGGCCTTTGATATATGGCCTCACATCTTTCCTTCCTCTCTACCATCCTATCGTGTTAGCCCATATGCACGACTTGTCCACACACCATGCTAGATTGCGGTGTTTCACCTCCGGACCACAGCACGTCCGCAATTGTGCGACAACCACGCCCATGTCGTTGCACCAGCAACTGACGAATGAGCGCCCGCATCCATTACCCCACTGCCTTGCCAACCCGTGTAAGACGACCTGTCACTTTCTTCACCGCATAGCTCGTTGCCTATCCCGAGTAACGTGCCACTCAAGCACACTAATTAGATTCTCCTTGCTTCGGGGGCAAGCGATTGCACCTTTGCAAGAAAAAGCGATTGTGACCCCGCAGGCGCGAGCGACACAAGCGTCTGCAGGCGCGAGTGAACCCCATGATATAACATTGCATGGAGCAAAACAATTATCACAATTTAAGCAGTTAGAACCTAGTCCTATAAGTACCATCAAAAACAAAAAAGAACCTAGTCCTATAAGTATCATGTAATTCCTTATCTCTGGAACAGAACACGACATAAGTACTAAAGCCCACCTAGTAATCAAAGCTCTATATTCATTCCTGTTATAGTGGACTTGCATTTAAGTTGCCTTCCTAGCCATCGTGATTTTCTGGCTAGTTCATGGGTTTCTACGTAAACCCTTTAGAGCCCCGTTTGTTTTTAAGTTAAAAATTAACCTCGTTTAATTTTAACCAAGCATATCACATCACACCTAAAATTTAATATTAAAAGTTAACTTTATTTCACATCCTACACACATTACTAAAATAATAACTAACTTATATCACATCTCTTACATATTCCAACATAAAACTAACTTTATATCACATCCCTCACATATTCCAACATAATAACTAACTTTATTTTACATTATTCACAATTTTCAATAAAAAAATATCTCTATCCAAGTTTAATTTTAACCTTACAAATAAACAGACCCGTGTTCCAGTTTCACTTCTCTGCATTTATTTCCTTTCATCGTCTAAAAAACCTCACATCTCTTGCCATTGTGAGAAGACTCAATGCTGTGATAAGCCAAGATCCCTCAAAGTAGACAAAATCGCACATCAACACAAATATGTATGTGTTTGTGTACATAGAGAGAGAGAGAGAGATGGAAAACGATATTTTCATACCTCACCATCATGGCCAGATAGTAGTGTGATCTTTTCTGTTGGGCGTTTTCCATCAAACTCAGAGTTTAACCCAACGTGCCATATTGAGATTCCTTTGCAAGTAGCAACAGCTATGACCTCGTAAGGTCTGTTAAAATCAAGTATAACAATTAGAAAAACACTTTTTTGAGTAAATGAAAGCAATAAAAGAAATTTGTTCCTGAGACACAATCTTTTTATATACACAGAAATAAATACTCCTATCATCGTCCACCCTGAATAGTTTCATAAAGCAACAAGATATATTAATGGAAAGAATTCAAATCACCTGCCAATATTTGGTGCCCAAGCTACAGCATGTACTCTGTCATCTCTGTCCACAGATGAAGCCAACTCCGCAACGGGAAGCCATCTTTGATGGGCCTCATCAAACTCCCAAATCTGTATAATGGAGAACTCCTTTAAAAAGGTAAAAACATCATGCAAAGGTCAAAAACTAACAAAAAACTTCGTAAAATATTGGTGCTGATACATATGGAGCTTGTTATGGTCAAGTTTATGTCAATTAGTTTGAATTTAAAAGTTATCTATTAGTTAAATTGGTTAAAATTGAGGGATTTAATTTTAAATTAGTTTTATTTTGTACTATCTAGCTAAATTAGAATTGTCGTGTTGGAGATTTTCCTATTTATAAATCTAGAATCTACACATGTTTGTAAACAAGAAATTTGTTTATAAAAAAAAAGAAATTAGCACCAATTTTCCAAAATCAAACATGCATAAATTTATAAGTAGTATATGATTAACTAATAACAAAACAAAAATCTCTATGTAAAACCAAAATTACAGAAAGCTGTTGATGACTAGCTGAATCAACATTAGTGTACCACATTCAAGTAATGTATATCATCAGCTATGCCATTAATTAACGGAAGATAAAGTATAGAAGAACCGAATTCAGTGGAGTTGGCAGGTACAAGTACAATAGAACAGAAGAGGAAAGAAATTTATTAACAATAATTCACAGCACATTATCACTAGTTTTTCCACTGACCTAACGATGTCATTCAAGCTTCAAACTTCACAGAAAGCCTAAAAAACATCATTTCTTGTATCATCATCAGACTATAAATTGTTTCATGAACGACCTTTTTCATGAAAGTCCGACTATAAACAGTTTCACGCTGGTTGCTCAAGATGTCAAAAGCAACTTCACGCATGGGCATGGGCATGGGCATGGAATATAACAATTGTAAAACCGATAATGTGGAGAAAAAAGAAAAGAATATGGCCATACAATGCATATTCTACTTAATTGACAAGCATTGCACTGACATGGCTGACCATTGTCTACAAAACTAAATATCAATTGTTTTTTGTATAAAAGAGATAGCATGATATATATTTACTCAAATTCTCTACCAAAAATAAAAAAACTACTCAGGAAAACAATCACGAAATATAGAGATCTTAGCAAATCTAAACATCTGCATGATGTCAGAGTATAAATGAAATACACAGAGTACTGTCTTATAGTGCACATATTGATGTTATTCCTTCTTACTTACATCCTATCTTCTGTTAAATTATGTAAATCACAAAATGCATTTCAGAATAACAGTGACCTTGGAGGAATTGAATTGAGGGAGATCTGAGTTAAAACCCAATGCAAAGCTTAACTTTTGGCTTTCATCTCTTCGAGGACACCATGCAATTGAAGCAGATATGCACGTTGGTTTTCCAAATATTGAAACAGAATCAATAACATTCTGAATTTCTGCCTGCAAAAAAAATCAGGACAATCATCAAATATCATCCAAATGCAAAGGAACAAGATACCCTTCAACAGGAAAATATGTAACATGGAGAACAAAATATCAATAGAAAAAGCTCAACTGATTATTTAGGCTTATAGTGGTTCCTCATTTCCAAAGAGAGTTAGGAGATCAGCCTTTAGCAAAACCAAAACCAATACGGGCTCAATACTTAAAGCAGATCAACTCAAAAAGATAAGTACCACTCATGATCGTCAATGAATATACATAACTAAGATTCCATCTAGTACTTAGCCTAAAAAGTAAAATGACTCTAATCCAACATAAATTCTCAACTATTAAAAATAATTTTATTTTATATTCTACACAAGTTTTAATATAAAAAAAAATTAAATTTAAATATTACATATATTTAAATATAACCATCAACTATATTTCATATCATATATAAATTTTAACATAGCAAACAAGCTTTATTTCACAACATACACTTTTACCAATACATTACAAATTTAACCACAGAAAAACCATGAAACCCAAAGGACCCTAAGTCTCACAAATTGTCTATCCTCCAAGTCCATCAGCACATGCAAGTTCATTTGATTAAAAAAAATTATCGAATTTGTGAAAATGGATGTGACGCTTGCCATATAGGTTTCAATACAGTAATAGATGCAATTGGATTGCATGAGTTATTCCAAGATCACATCACATTAATCTAATGTCATTATTTAATGGATGCTGTATGATCAGAACAAAATTTGAACGTGTAATATTTTAAACTATGAAGCACTCAAAAATAAAGCATAGTCAACGACTGATTGTATATGTAAGTCATGTGTTCCATACGAGTTTCAAAATGTGTTCCATACTGAGTGGTAACAGTGAAAAAGATGCATAGCCAAACCTGCAATTGCCACTTGTCCAACTCCAATGGATTTAATAGCTCGTAAACCTTCAGATGGCCATCTGAATAAGCAGCAACCTAGTAAAATGGCTCCAAAGAATCAGCAAATACATAGAACACCTACTTGGCAAAAGCATTTGCAGCAGAAAACTAAGCCTAACAAAAAATAAGAAAAATAGACTCAAACTTCAACTTAACAAAAACTAGAAAGCATATTTATCCTATAGAAAGTGCAGTTCAATCATTGCTCAATAAGTAAATTAAAGGGCCTAAGCAGCACAGAAAGAGTAACACCCAACTATCATGCACGGACATCACAGGAGGAAAAAAGGTAGATAACCAAGTGTAGGGTAATCACATACCTACCTAATAGAGATATATTGCTAGTCAGTTTATTGAGGAGACAGATAAGACAGAACTTAGCAACTCTTCTCTATTTTCCTAGACCTTTCAATGTAATGTTGCATCTGTGCAAGACTCTCTTACCAAAGCAAAATCATCCAATATAATTTCTTTTTTAATTTGAAGACAAATTGGGGGAGAAAACTGACAAAAGATACAAGCATGTAAGGTGCCCAAGAAGTAACAAAATAAAATAAGATATTAATCTAATATTGCAAAAATGTGCATCCGTTAAAGAAAGATAAGAAATACATACCTACCTACCTAATAGAAATATATTACTAGTCAGTTTATTGAGGAGACAGATAAGACAGAACTTAGCAACTCTTCTCTATGTTCCTATTCCTTTCAATGTAATGTTGCAATCTGTGCGAGACTCTCTTACCATAGCTCAATCATCAAAAAATAAATAAATAAATTTGAAGACAAATTGGGGTAAAAAACTGACAAAAGATGCAAGCATGTAAGGTGCCCAAGACGTAACAAAATAAAATAAGATATTCATCTAATATTTCCAAAATGTGCTGTTTTCATTTTGTAAGCTTCATTCATCATTTGTAGGTTTCAATACAACTGTTAAGCTCACTAAGAATTTCACAATTCCATTAAAAATTATATGTTGTAGGCATGTAAATAAAAATTGCCTGAAGCACGTCACCTGTGGATTAAACAAGGTAGTTGTCATGACTTGGATATGAAGGAAAGAAATACTTCACAATGTGAAAAAACAGCCTTAATTGGATATCAAGCCTACAAACTATCGTTAATGAATTTCCCTTCACGAACTCAACAAAATGATTAAAAAAGTATTGCAATAACAATAATTTTTCAGCACAAGCATACAACAACAACAAGAATAGTTGGATTAAAAAAAGTAACAATACAACAGCAAAGCTAATGAAGAAGCTAACCATTTTTAATGATGTAGCAGAAACACCAAACTGTACTTCAAGGACTCGAGAAGTCCTGCTTTCAAAGATTTTGCATTGCTTCCACATCATAGACTGAATATCTAATCAAGAAAACGAAACATCATTACAATAAATTAAGAATGTTGTGGGTCAAAAGAAAGAAATGGAGATTGTTTTAATTATTAAATAAAGCAAAACCGTTGGTCAAACTTCTAAAACTCTTGCAGGTGATTCACTTAGTTAAGCCACCATGTATATGTAGCTAGTGAAAGGTCATAAAACAATTATAATCAAAGCATCAATGCACGGAAAAGAAAGCTGCTTCAGTAGAACATCAAGCAACAATTTCCAACACAAGAATTTTCTCAGAGATTGAAAGTCAAATAGTAACAGATATTTCCTAGGAACCATAAAAATTTTGATTCAATTATTAATCTGTTTGCAAGTTGGACCATTAGAAGTCCGTAAAAAACTAAAATCTTGTTGAGCTGCATTTCAAATAAATTTCCTCATAAAACATCTATTCTTTGATATAATCATAATACTTGGAGGCCATTTAAGTTAAGGATAACTTCTGGATTTTTTTTTTTTACTTTCATTATCAATTGCAGGTGCTAGATTTTAAACATGTGAAAATAAAGGCCAGTCAATTCTATATATTATATTTGAGTTCATAGATACTAACCTCAAGAAATATATAAGGTAAGAATTTTGATCTATTCATATCTTTGAGTTCATAGATGTACCCAATTAACCTATTTAACCGTCCAACACTGTTTTCTAAGAAGATTTACTAAGAGGAGTTTCCATTTTCTAATAATTTGCTGGGTCTACAAAGATTTAGGCGATGTTTTTCATATTGACTTTTCAAAGTATGCTTTATCAAAAAGTAACATTTCTTTAAATGATTTCTTTTAAGCGTCGAGAACGACTCATATTCTCTTATAATTTTTTTTTGTTGACAAAGTTTGGTTTGCTTCTGTGTTGTGTCTCCAAGCATTACCATTTTTACACCCCTGTGATTGCATATTGCTTGATAATCATGCTACAATAATATTCCCCAGCCAACCATCTAAATGCTTATATTTACCTTGTTTATCAACCAATTGCCTCCTCCTTCCGTAGGGCTTGCAATTGGAACAAATTGTACAAAACTAAAGAATAAAACCATGCTTAGACGAATTAAGGTTTTGTTGCTGTTGGGCCACAAAACCAGCTCAAAGTAGAAAAAGAAATGATTATGCACATTCCTTGCGAGGCAAGGGAAATAGAGTCTGATGTAGACTGGAAGTAATCACTTTCCCTTCATGTAGAAAGCCATAGAACTAACTTCTCCAAAAGGCTGGCAATGATGAGCTCGGGAAAGTGATTACTTCCAGTCCACGTCAGATTAGTCCCAAATTAACTGTTGTGTTGATTAGTCCCAAATTTTATGAAGTTGGTTTAGAATTTCAGAATTTCATGTTCAATGGCCTTTTTATTCTACTTATTTTAAAATTTTATAAGTCATTTTATAAACTGAAAAAAATGTACAATTATGGATTTTTTATCCTTAAAGTGTCTCACATTAACTTGTGATAATTATGTTCAAAGGCTAAACAATGGAGTGGACTTGTAGACTAACTAGTATTGATCGTTATAAAGGATCACATTGAAGGCATTGTTATGAAGTAAAATCAATGTATCAAAGCAACTTTGAGACATTTGCTTCACATTTTGAAAAAAAGTTGAACCCATTGGCTCTCATTTTAATACTAACTGTTTATATTTTGATTTGTTTTGTACAATTTACAAAGTTGAAAATGGACAAGCTTACAAAGAACATAATCACTTTAACTTTAGATGTCAAGAGGGAATCAGCAGAAGAACTGAAGAATGCTGAAAACTAAAAGTGAATCTAGCTATTCAACTTTTTAGTTTTGCTATGTTAAATATTGAGATTAGAAATTTGACTTGTCTCAAGAACCAATGTAAACTTTTTAATTTTATTTCTTTGGTCATTGGTGAGTGATGCATTATTAATTTACTATTAAGATAATTATTTTTGCTGTTATGATATTAATTTTAAAAGAAAATATTCAAAAAATTTACGGGTCAAGATATAGTACAAATATTATACTTATTAGTTTGCTCTTCTTTTAAACGAAAAACCTCAACAATGCGTAATGATGGCTTGAATATTGGGTAGACCAAAACCCAACCTGGTTAGGTTCGGGTCGAGGGATTGACCCGAAACTATTTTTTGAGTTAGGTTTGAGTGACTTAAATCAGGATGGGTCAAACCCGAGTTTGACCTGAACCCAACTAAACAAGCCAAGTTGGCACCCCTGGGCCACCCATGCCCAAATTCTAAGGAAGAAGAACAGTAGTCTAGGAGCCCTTCTGATAGTCCAATCTCAAGGGCCAGATAGTAGATAACTTCAATCGAACAATTTGATCCAAATTGGACCGCTTGGCCTAGTAGGGTCGGTCCGATCTCAAGGAATGGAATGCATACAAGTCCAACCAAACGAGCTAGTTCGAATCAGATCATCTGGTCCAGTGGGAATGCAGATCAACAGAGCACGGGCACTGAACGACCCAACCTGGATTGAACTGTCCAATTTACTAGGTTGGCAGATAATATAAACCAGCCACTTGCTCCACACAACTTTATCATAGATTTCTTGGAAGAAGCCACAAAGTTCCCTATACCAACAAGGACGGCGAGAACATCACCTACTAACCCTTTTGATCATTTTATTTTGTAGGTGAAAGGCTGCCCATCACAAAACCCAAAATGTTAACAAATCAAAATCTTCCTAGCTGCATTGTACCAAATTTGCAAAGCCACAAACAACAAGGTTCATTGCAAGTCCTACTCATTGCCAACGTCATAGCTACTCAAGTGTTTTCCTTTGCCCAAGAGATTTCAGTTCCCTCCAACTTAAGGAATTGGAATTCCATGAGTCACCTTGACTCATGTAACCTCACTTTTTCCTATTGGAATCCACCACCCGCATGTTGGGTCAAAGTGAACTTCCATGGAGCGATGAAAGACAACGGAGCAACAAGAGTTGAAGAAAGTGTTAGGGCTGAAATCTACACAACCAGACAGTGGAGGTGGTGGAAAGAGCTAGAGCGTGGAAGGCATTGAAGCTGGCATGCCAACGAATGGATGAAGCTCATGGACTTTGAATTGAAGGCAACTACTCCATTACAGATATATTCAAAGCAGCAAGGTCATATGATCCGCATGACAACCATTTTGTACATGTTTTATTTTCAAGAAATGCCCCTTCTCACAAATTTTTGTAACATCCTCACAAGGGACCTTACTTGATGTACTATTTTGCATCTTTATTTTGATGAACGCAACCCCTAGGCTACACCATAAAAAAGGGGAGAAATTTTGATTCTAGCAGTTGATTGGAGAAATATCAAATGAATAAGTCTAAATTGAAAGAGATGAATGTGCATTTTGAATAGCAAACCTTCAGCAACTTCCTCCCATACAGATAAAGTTCCATCAACACAAACACAAGCAATAGCGTCACCAAATTCAGGCGGAATCCAGATAATATTCATAATGCCACCAGGTTGTACCTATAGAAAGTGCAACAAAAAACATGTTTAGAGTGTCTACGATGAACCATTAGGCTTCAATCAGCCAAGGTATACCAAAACAGATGTAAAGTACTGATCCGAGTAACGCAAAAAAAGAAAGCAGTGATAGCCCTTTTCTACTGACAGTGATTACTACAAGCTACCAAAAAACTGACGAAGATCTGTATCATACATCCGGTAATAACCTTAAATTTCTCAACTGCGAAACTAATGGACAATGGTTTATTAGCTTCGGCAGCCTTCGGCTCGGGATAAAGAAGCGTGGCCGTAAGAAGAGAAAGAGGGGGACTGACCAACCATTTGAAGGAGCAGGTGAAGGACGTTGCTGAAGAAGAGTCGCCGGAGTCATGGACGGCGACGGAGCCGTCATTGTAGCCAACGGCGAGGCGCTGCCCACAGTAGCTCCAGCTGCAGCAACGCGCCCCCTTCTCCAGGGTTGCCAGTTCTCTCTCCATCGCGCTCCAACTCCGAGTTACCAGGCGAGCCGGCCTGAGCAGTAGGGTAAACCTAAACTATCGGGTCCTTTCTAAATTCTAATATAAAGGGTAAATTGACTCAAGTCTCTGAATTTAATATATAATAACACTTTTAGATTCATATTTTTAAAATTTTAATATTTCAGACTTTAAATTTTAAAATTTTAACATTTGAGTTTTTAATTTTTAAAATTTAAATATCTGAATTTTTTCTGAATTTTTTATTATTAATTTTTTCTAATTATACTCTCTCCTTTTTTTTGCACCGACAATGACGAGAAGGGAAGGTATAATTGCGATTTTTTTTTAAAAAATAAATAATAAAAATTTTAGAAAAGAATCTAGAGGTTAAAATTTTAAAAATAAAATATTAAGATGTTAAAATTTTGAAAACATAAATCTAAAAGTGTTATTATACCCTAAATTTAAAGACTCAAATGTAATTTATCCTATAAAAATTATTCTATTCACATTAAACATAAATTTCAATATTAAATAAATTTTTAATAAATCAATTAACTCTATTTCATATCATATATAATTTTTAATATAACTAATTAATTTTATTTCACATTATATATTTTATTTCATAAAATAAAAAAAAAACTATCCTCCAAACTTAAAAACATCCATGACAAATAAGCTAGGTTTTGTTTAAGGAATTATTCCCTTAAATTTTAAATTAATATATTAAATTCTTAATGAAATTTAATCTGAAATTTTGATCTAATCAAAACTTCAATTTTGGTCTACTTCACCCAGTAATGGAAAATGAATAGCTAAAATGGATTTAATCCAAAATTAATTTCATGACCAATCTAACGAATTTGAGGATTTAAATACCATTGACAACTAAAAACTTTTTATTTAAAATTTAAATCAAAACTATATTTTATTTACTTAACCAAACATTAAATAAAATTATATTTTAATAATATTTTAAATTTATTATAAATTGTAATAATTTTATGGGGTAATTCCACTAATGCCCCTGAGGTATACTCGACTTGCCACGCTGGTCCACAATTTTAAAAACATGCCAAACAGGTCCAAAAATCTACTATATAGGTCATTGTGGTCCTTAACATTTACCAAAAGCTTCCAATAAGGTTCAATTAAACAGTTTCCATTAAACATTCCGTTAAATAAAAATTTTAATTAAAAAATTATAATTTTTTAATGTGAAATTACAATCGTACCCCCTCACCCTCGCACGAACTGCGCTCGAGCGCCGGCGATGCAGCGCCGTCGCCGGCGCAAACATCCTACGCGTCGTTGCCGGCGCGAACTTCTGACGCGCGCTCTGCGACGAGCGGGGCCGTGCGCCGGCGCCCTGCTCGCGCGCTTCCTCGCGTCAGCGCCGGCGCGAGCGCGGACGCCCGCG
>KZ451885.1:3455571-3544978 GCA_002786265.1 Apostasia shenzhenica | reverse complement strand
GCGGTTCAGTTGCGCCGGCAGCGATTAGCCGTGACGCCCCGCGGCCGCCAAGTCTGCCGGGCGGGACGCGCAGGGCGCCGGCGCTGACGCGCGGACGAGCGCGCAGGGGCAGCCACCGAAAATTTAAAAGGATATAAAGGGTATTTTCGTATTTTTGACAGTGTTTAACGAAAACTATCACAGAATGACCACAATGATCTATATAGTAAATTTGTGGGACCTGTTTGGCATGTTTTCAAAATTGTGGACCTGCGTGGCAAGCCGAGTATACCTCAGGGGCCTTAGTGGAATTACCCCTAATTTTATTTTACATCCAACACAAATTCCAATCTTAAAAATCAACTTTATTTCACATCCTATTCACATACTAATATTAAAATAAATTTCTTTCTCATCAATTCTATAAACTTAAATATTTTCTCTTTCTCTACCTAAACTTAGCACCCAACCAAAAAATTGCCTTGGGTACTTCAAGGCGATGCCTACGGATTGTGACCCAGAGTTGTAGTTGACCCGCTAGGATCCTATTATAGCAGTCTCAACTATTCGAAAAAAATTTTAAGTTCAAAACTCTGAATTATTTGGCATCCAATCAACGTCCAATTATAGAGCGCCCCGTGTGCATGAGCCCACCAGATTAGAGAAATAAAAATAAATGTAAGTCCGTTCTTTGTGTCCCACCTGCATCAAAAATATATGATTTGGGTGCACTTTTTGAGAGATAAAATCGAAAAGGTTGTTACATGATGAGCCTAAGTAGACAATGCCTTGACGTTTGGGTCGCAGATCATGATAAAAGAACTTAGAAGAGCTTTTTCACAATTGCTCTCGTGAGTCTAGCGTAGAGTTTATTTTCTTCGACGGATAAAATTTTTTTTAATGACATTTAGCTCAATAATACTACAAAAAATAAGAATCTCACACAAGGTTAATGAGAAATTACTTTTGTGATTGTTAATCTAGAAATTCCCACTATGATTTTGATTGTCAATACAAAATTTAAGTCATATCATAATTTAAGGAACATCTTTTAAACTTCTTTTCAAAAAATATCTTTGATCAAAATTTACAACTCTAATATTCAACAATCTCATATCTTGATTTATTTACTGGCATGAATTACTATGCAATAGTGATTCCCAAAATCATATGTACTCATTCAAATCTGGTATTGTTAGAATTTGGTGACTCGAATTTTATTTAGTTTGACTCGAAGAGCTCCTAGTCCAATATTTTTCTTGCAGTATGGACCTATTGTTTGACCTAGTCCTAGGCCCAGGATAAATTATATTATATGCAGTGTTTTCTACGTTAGATCGAAATTATTTTAAAGAACCAGTAGCTGTTAAAAGTAACTTTCATTCTATACTTCTACTTTTTTTTAAAAAAAATTGTGCAATTCTTGTTGTTGATATTTCTCGCTATTTACAATATTTTTCCAATTTCAATTGTATTTTTAAGCTATCTGTGCTTGGCATCATTCATACGTTTTCGTCTTGCTCGTCTCACCACTGCTCCCGTTCGTCGGATTTTTGTTAACCTGCCTTAACATTATGGGTCTAAGAACTTAATCAAATTGTGTTATACACCAGCAAATAATAGAATTTAAAATCTACATATTCAAATACCATATTTATATGTGTGATATACAATGGCACCTTAAAGAAATAATCACCAAATTGGCCAGTCTATCCAAAGCCCCACTGATGTGGCAGATTGAAGCAGAAATTTAACGGCTAGTTTTCATGGTCGAAGCTTAGCAGAGAACAGTAAACGCTGTAATCGCGAGAACTGCAGCAGCTCTGCAGGAGTTGAAACACATCTTTATAGAAAATTTTGCATCAAACAAACCAACTGCATCCAGAATTTTTCCTCAATTCTTTCTCTTCCATCAAATCCAAAACCCTTATCGCCTCGTCAACTCTACCAACTTCATTATAAATCCTTGCCAACCCCAAGTAGTTCCTCGCATTCCCCGGCTCCAAAGCTTCCAATCTCTCAGCCGCAACTCTCCCCAACACCTCATTTCCGTGCACAGAACAAGCATCAAGAAGCACACTCCAAGCAACAATGGAGCTCGTCACCAAACCAATTCTTCGGAGAATCCAGTGCGCCGCCTCCAGCTCGCCCGCTCTTCCGAGCATGTCGATCACACAGATGTAGTTCTCCAGACTCGGGTCGACATCAAACTTCCTCTTCATCGAATCAAAGACCTTCAACCCCTCCGAGACTAATCCTTCATAGCTGCAGCTGGTAAGTATGGCGGTGAACGTGTTCTGGTTGTAGTTCTTGGAAGCCATTGCCTTCTCTGCTATCTCAAGAGCTTTCCGGGCACGCCCATTTTGCCCAAAACCTTGTATAGCCGTATTCCATGAGACGACATCTCGTTGAGGCATTTCGTCGAACAATCGTTCGACATCGCCTATTAAACCGCAGCTTGAGTACATTGTCATAAGGGAGTTGCACACAAAGATGCTAACTGGAAAGATGCCATTTTTAACCGTACGGGCGTGCGTCTGTCTGCCAAATTCAAGGTTTGCCATGGCAGCACACGCAGCTAGCGCTAAAGAGAAAGTAGATGAATTGGGTTTTGTTTCTTTCGTGGATCTTAACAAGGAAACGAACAGGTTTAACGATTCTTCTGACCGCCGGCATTCCAGGGATCCGGAGATGATGATGTTCCATGAAAGAACATCCTTTTCTCTCATGGAGGAGAAGATCGCAAGGGCTTTGTCGATCAACAAGTGAAAGGTGTAAGCATTCATCATGGCGTTCCAGGTCACCATATCCTTGAACCTCATCTGCCTGAAAACCATCTCGGCATCAGCCAAGTTGCACAGTTTCGCATTCACGTCTATAAGTGAATTGTTAACAAAGATGAAATCTCTTCCCCGCTCATCCAAGAGCTTCACTATCAGGGAGTGAATCTGTTTCGCCGTAGCAAGTGATCGGAAGCTAGCGCAGGATTTGAGAAGAATGCTGAAAGTATGAGAATTGGGAAATATTCTCGAGTGGAACAGATCGCCATAGCGGTTGGAAAAGAGCTCTAATGCTCTTAAAGGGTCATTGTTCTGCGCGTAGCAGGAGATCATCGCCGTCCAGGAGAACACGTTGACATCGGAAAACGGCATGGAATCAAAGATCCGACGAGCTTCAGAAACTAGGCCGGAACCCGACAAGCCAGCGATGAGCGAGGTATACGAGGTTGAGTTCTTCTTGGGCATTTCCTCGAACAGTTGGAGGGCGGAGCAAAGACGACCGGCGTTAATGAGAACGGAGAGCATAGAGTTCCAGGTGACCTGATTTCTTTGGGGCATTTGGTCGAACAGTTCCATGGCCTTCGCCACATCGCCGTTCCTTCCATGCTCGGTTATCTTCTTGGTGAGATAGATTACTTGCGGCAGCATGGGCAAGGGATCCGAGACGTAGGAAATGCTGGCTAGCTTATGCACTCACAGTGTTAATATGGATCGAAGATCGAAAATCGATCAAAAATTAAATCGACTTTAGATCAAATTGAAATTAAGTCGATCTAAATGAGCAGACTAACGAGTCAAAAGTTCGGTTCGGTAATAATTTCAAGCCGATTTTGAGCCGGTTAGGCTCGGCTCAATCAAGCTCGAAATCGGTTCGAATTAAAATACTTTTTATATTATAATACATATATATAATATATATATTAAATATACTATATATATATATGTTATATAATATATTTATTATAAACTGAGCTGATCTCGAGCCGGATCGAGTTGAGCTTACCCAGTTCGAGATCGGCTCAAAAAAAAATTGAGATTTGATTCATTTTCGAATCGTCTCGAAAATGAATCGAAATCGGCTCGAAGTCGATTGGAATCGACTTGAGCTAGCTCAAAGTGGAACTCAATAGAGCTCGAGTCGATCGAAATGTGATCAATCTGATTTCGAGCCAGTTAATACCAGCTCGAAATCGGATCGGTAATAGCCCTACATTCCATCATGATCATTATAATAGAATGAATAAAGCCTAAGTTTTTTCTTCACAAAATTAAATAAGCCTAAACTGTTGCAAATGCTTATCACTAGCATAGAGGTAAAAGTAAGATGCATTCGATTTAATTACATGATTGCTTTTGGGTAAGTGATAGAAAATATATTAATTTATAAATTTAAAAAAAATTAATTTTAATATTAAATTATATTTTAATATAAAAGTTTGATTAGTTGTGAAATAAAGTCGTTATAATTTCTAATTCAAAGAATTGAAAGCATTTATTTGAGAAAAAATATAAATGTCATATGCAGAAAAATAAAAATTACATATTAGAGAAAAATAATATCACTTTCAGTGATTGAGATAGATTTTTCTAAGTCTACAATCGAGCCAAGTAAACAATTCTTCAAAAAAAAATTCATAGGAACAAATTATAATATAAGATCTCTTTAAGTAGAAAAATATAATTTGATCTCTCAATAATTCATAGTGAAAAAGCTTTAGCATAAGATTAAAGCTCTATTAGACACGAAAAATAAAATTAGGATACAAAAAATATTAATTTTAAAAAAAATTATAATGATAATAAATAAATTTTTATTATATTTTACATAAATTTTAATATAAAAATATTATTTTATTTCACATATTCAATTATTTTTGATAAAATAATCAACTTTATTTTAATATGTGAAATAAAATAATATTTTTTACATTAAATTTTATATAAAATATAATAAAAATTTATTTATTTATTATTAATATTATTATTTTAAATTAATTCTATTTTGATTTTCGCATCAAATAGCCTTAAAAAATATGTTTCTTATTGAGAGGAGTTCAAAAAGAGAGATTATCAGCCTTCTGATAACAGCAAAAATCACAATGTAAATCAGAACAAGAGTATACATTGGCAGCTAAATCGTCCAAAATTGAATGTATTGTATTTCTCTGAGGATGGCATCTATCCTCGACGCAGAACACATGCACAGTTTCACCCACCTCAATCCAACTGCAACCAGGATCCTTCTTCACTCTCAAACCTCTTATCTTCTTCCTCACCATCATCATTTCCTCCCACCTTCCAAGCTTAGCATATATATTAGACATTACAACATAGGCAGAAATGAGCTTTGTGTTCAAGCAAAGCATTCTCCAGCAAACCCTCTCTCCCACCTCCAAGTCCATGAAGAACCAGCAGGCGTTCAGTAAAGATCCCCAGATCATAGTGTCAGCTTCGATCGGCATGTTCAGAATGAACTCCTCAGCCTCTTTCAAGCATCCTGAACGACCAAGAAGATCAACCACACAAGCATAATGCTCTACAGTCGGCACAAATCCGTAGTTCTTCTCCATACAGTAGAAGAATCCCATTCCCTCATCAACCATAGCTTCTCGATCGCAAGCCAGAATGAGACCTACAAAGGTCACTTCATTCGGTCCGATTCCATTCTTTATCATCCTACCAAACTGTCGAATCGCTTCAACTCCTTCTGCATGCTGCGCTAGGCCGCAGATGAGAGCCGTCCAAGAAGCCACATTTGGGGAGGAAATGTGGAGAAAAGAGGACTTAGCATCAGAGATGCTTCCACATTTGGCATACATATCAACCAGGGAAGTTCCGACATAAACATTAAACTCGAATGGCGATTTGCACAAATGGGCATGAAGCATCTTACCTTGCTTGAGAGTGCCGATGGCCGCAGAGGCTCGGAGCAGAGCAGAAAATGTCGAACGGCTGCACACAACCGAGGCACGCTGCATGAGAGCGAATAGCTTCAAGGCCTCTGTTGGCTGATCATTCTGAACATAGCCAGAAATCATTGAATTCCATGTGACTGTGTTGTTCTCCTCCTTAATGCGTTCAAAGAGACGTTGAGCTTGTTCTAAGTCACCAGAGCGGTGGTAAACAGACATCATGGTGTTCAGAGACACAATATTCTTGCAAGGCATTTCATCAAACAAGCTTTTTGCGTCAGCTATTCTTCCCACCTGGGCGTAGGCTTTGATCATTTGATTGTAAGTGAAAGCGTCGCGTTCCGGCATTTGCCGGAAAACTTTCTCGGCATCGTTGATCTTTCCCAATGACACAAGGCATTGAACCATAGCATTTGAAGTTGTTAAGCATGGGTTAGACATTTTGCCAAACACCTGATAGGCATGATAAACTTCCTCGCAGTTACAATAGAACAATATAAGCGCTCCCTTAGTCGAACGATCTGATTCAAATCCGCACTTGATGAGGCAACAATGGACAGCTTTCCCGAAGTCTATAGCTTCCAGCTTTGCGCAAGCTCTCAAGATGCTATCGTAAGTGAATTCGTTAGGCATCACATCGCCGCTTCTTATCAGCCGAACAAATTCCTCGAGAGCTCGACCGCACTCAGAGATAGAGCTATTTCCTGAATAGCTTGATATAAGCGCCGTCCATGAAACAATGTCTCTGCTCGGCATTCTTTCAAACAGGTCGAAGGCGTCGCTCATCCTGTTACATTTGACAAGACCCACGAGCATTATATTCCAGAGAAGAGGATTTCTGAGATGAAGCGACTGAAAGAGCTCTGATGCATTGTCAATTTCAAGGCCTGAGATGTACAAATTAAGCAGAGCACTCCCCACGAGATCGAAATCTTCGTAACCCAACTTGAGAATGTGGCAGTGAAGCTGCTTACCGAGCCCAAAATAACCGGAGCGAGAGCAGGCGCCAAGAGCGGAAGAGAAGGTGGTCTCGTTAAGCCTTGTGTTGCTTCTGTGCATGAGAGAAAGCACGGCCAGAGAATCATTGTGTCTGCCCCATTTGGAGTAGCCAGATATAATCGCATTCCAGGAGACCACCGTCCTCTGGGGCATTCCGTCGAACAACTGGCGGGCGGCATCTAGATCTCCTCTATTGGTGAGACGAGTTATCTCAATGTTGGAAGAGATTACCTTCGGAAGTGCAGAGTCACTTGTTTTCCGACTCGACAACCGCAGAGGTACGAATTTCCCGAGTTGAAGAGCTCCCGGCAACATGAAATTTCCGGTCTACAGCGCACGTTGGAGGCGCCGCACCGCAGGTACACTCGCACGCTGCGCACCAGGGTACGAAGAATGACAGAGTCAACCGTCGTTCCAGATCCAGGTTGACCTTAATCTGATTCAGTGTGGACCAGAAAATTATAACATAAATTAAAACAAATACATATATTACAATAACACCCTCTAATATTGATGAGTCGCTAAATCTCTCTCTCCTTAAATAAAATATAAGACATAACGTCTGTTTGTTTGTAAGGTTAAATTTAAAAAAATTAAAATTAAATTTAGATAGAGATATTTTTTCATTGAAAGTTATGAATGATATGAAATAAAATTAATTATTATATTGGGGCATGTGAGAGATATGATATAAAGTTAGTTATTATGTTGGAATATGTGAGGAATGTGATATATGTTAGTTATTATTTTAATAATATAAGTAGGATGTGAAATAAATTTAATTTTTAATATTAAATTTTATATGTGATGTAATATGACAGATTAAAATTAAATCAGGTTAATTTTAAACTCTTAGGCCTCGTTTGGTTCGAGGCAAAAATTTTACCCAACACAAATTTCAACTATAAAAATTAACTTTATTTCACATCTAATACAAATACGAATATTAGAATTTAAAGTATTTCACATTTTACACACTTTCTAATATTAAAATAATTTTTTCTCCCATTAAACTTAAAAAATAAAGTATTTTTTTTCTCTTGTCCAAAAAAAACTCGAACCAAACGAGGCCTTAGACAAACGGGGCTATGATTCCAAGCATTGCCAGCTGCTGCAATCAATGGTCCAGATTCTGTAATCATAGGCTCAATTTTGTTGGAGTAAAATATGCATGACTGAAATAAAATTAATTGGTTATATTAAAAATTATAATTGACGTGAAATAAATTAATTATTTAATATTAAAATTTATGTAGAAATAAATATAAAATAAATTTTAAATTTTTTAAAAATAAATTTAGAGTTTTGATTCTAGCTAAAATAAATTATTTTTTTAACCATTTGCTAAACAGGATTTTAAATACATAGTTTACTTAATTTGCTTCTGATGTGGGATTATTACTAATTATTAATTATACTTTCATTTCAAAGTTTAAATTTTTTGAACACTTTTTGAATTAAAATCAAAATGTAATTATTTAAATTTTAGGATAAATTGCATTCGAGCCCTGCATTTGGGAGGGTGTTGCAAATTAGTTCTAATATTCAAATAATTTTGATTAGAGCACAATAGAAATAAAGAATTCATATAACTGAACACACTTAGTAGGATTAAAGCTTAATTATTATTGTTATTATTGTATTCAAAAAATTTGATTTTTATTTAAAAAAAAATTAATTTTGATCTCTAAAATCTTAAAAGTGATATAGTGATCACTCTTTTGAAAGCTTGTCTTTTTTAGTTAAAACAAAAAATATTAATATTAATATTTCAAAATTATATTTTTAAAAAATTAAAAATTAATATTTAAAAACAATCTTATAACATAATAGTAAATAAAAACATGTCTTAATTGAAACTAAACTACAGTACTTTTAGAATTTTAGGAAACTAAATCAAAGTTTTTAAAAATTTGAACTAATTCGCAACACCCTTCCAAGCTAAAGGTGTTATATAGTTTGTAATATCTTGGGTATGTGATAGTCCCACATTTTGAATGAAATAAAGTTATAGATATTTTATAAAAATTTTCTTTATAGAATTATTAATTTGGTATAAGAATTAAGCCCATGGGCTTTTCTGGTAGACCATAGTGGGCTTAATGAATATTTAATAGTTTTTGATAGGCACTTGGGCACTTAGGCTTGATTAGGTAAGCCAAAAATTTATTTTACTAATTAAAATTTTATCTAATTTTGAAATATTATTTTAATGAAAAGATGCATTTAAACTAAGAGATGCGTCTCTTAATTAAAGGTCACTTTTAAGTATTATGTCTCTTAATTAAAGATCATGGCTATTAAATTGATCTTAAAAAAATCTATAAATATCACATATTTTTTTCGCAATCTTGTTGTTAGAGAGTTTTGAAGCTTTGTTGTATCCTGAAAGATAATTGCATTTATACCGTAAATTTACCTTAAAGAAAGTGTTAATCACGCCTCAAAGCTTTCACTTTTCTTAATCTACTTACAAAAGGCTCGGATGTAATTTACCCTAAATTTTATTATAACTTCAAACAAAACCAATTTGATAGTATATATGCATTTATCAGGAAAAGAAATTAACAAGTCACAATTAATTATAGTATGGCAATGGAAAAATTACTTTAGAATATATTTAATAGGTGCTTAAGTACACATTGAATCAATTTTTAGCAGATTAATTATTAATTTTTAAGAGAAACCTAATCATAAATAATCAAATTATTTCTGAATTAAAAAATTTATAGTTGTGATGGATTTAATTTTCAGAAAATGAACTCACCCACTCTTGAACTGAAAAAAGGTGCTTCATATCAGCACCTCAGCTGCTCAGCATGCGCTACATCATTTATATTAGGGCTGGCAATTTCATTCGAAAGTCGAAAATTGCTCGAAACTCGCTCGATAAAAAACTCGACTTGAAATCGATTCGAGTCATTTCGAGTCGAGTTTCGAGCTATTCAGTGTACTCGGAATTATTTTGAGTCGATTTCGAGTTTGGCTTGACCGTTCGAAAAAAATCGAGCTTACTCGAAATAAAATTATTTATTAATTTTTTTTATTATATTATGAAAGAGTGGCACATTGAAAATTGAAAATGAAAAAAAAATTATATGTAACTATTTTAAATGAGTTTTTTTATGATGTAATTTAAATTTATTCAAAAACTGAAATCGATTCGAAATCGACTAGAACTCGAGTTAAATCGAGTCGAGTCGATTTCGAGTCTCGTTGAAATCGAAATTTTCGAGTTCAAGTATACTGAAACTCGCTCGAACTCGACTCGATGCCACCCCTAATTTATATGCTAGAAAGGATAAATGTACCAAAATATAACACATTTTTTTCTTTTAATTAAATTGAAATGAAACAATTAACAAATTCACTCCATTTGTGTATAAATTAATTTAATTGTCATTCAGCATTTTTGCTTTGATCTAATAACTTCTTCAAAACTTCATTTTAGTTTGATAGATTTCCCTCACTGGATTGGCATTGAGCAAGAAACCTGTAACATAGAAAAGCAAAGCAGGAGACTCGTAAGATTCATATATACATGGATAAGCTTTGAGAGAGTGATCCAGAGTTTTCAAAACCGGACCGGACCGGACGGTTCGACCGGTTCAACCGGGAACCGGCCTAAGGTCCGGTCTAGTTCAACATTAGAACCGAAATCAGCTAAAAACCAGGTTGGACCGGTAAAAACCGGGTTGAACCGGTAGTCAAACCGAACAAACCGGTCAAACCGGAATTATTATTTGAGTTTCTTATTTTATTTTTATACATTGATATTTGAGCATTAATATTTTAATATTAATATTATATTTTGAATAATAATTTTTTATATAATGGATGTTTAACTGATTTATTATTTTTTTCATGAATTTATTTCGAATTGTTATAAAAGAGAGTATTTTAAATGACAAATTGGCAAAAAAAATAATTGTATTCATTTTGTTTTATTTTTTTAATTTTTTATACATTTTTTGTGGTAGTAAACTTTTTAAATTAGTTGTATTATTTTTTTTCAAAATATTTTTTATCATATTTTAAAAATTAGTCTCACATTTAGAAAATATATATTTAATTATGATGTAATTATTAAGTCATCCGGTTGAACCACAGCTCAACCGGTTGAACCACAGCTCAACCGGTTGAACCGATAAAACCATGAACCGGTCGATTGACCGGTTCGATCTTCGGTTCGGCTTTGAAAACCTTCATCACTGTTAAACAGTTGGTCAACGACGACCATTTCTTATGTATACACCACGCTCAAAATGTATATCCGAGTACCAATAAAAGTTGCCAAAGTCGCCCCCAAATCCAACTGTAATTACTTTTAGGCCCTGTTTGGCAATTGACTAAAAATCATGGCTAAAATTACCCATAGTTAAAATCTTAAATTTATTTTAAAAATTGTTTTATATCATATCTCACACAAATTCTAACATTAAACAATCACTTTATTTCACATCCAACACTGTTCTCAATAAATCAATCAATTTTATTTCACATCACACACAATTTTTAATATAACAAACTTACTTTACTTCACATCATACATATTTTTTAAAAATCACTATAAATTTCAATCAAATTTTTTTTTTCTCTTATTACCAAACAGAGCCTATAGGCCCTGTTTGGCAATGAACTAAAAATCATAGCTAAAATTACCCACGGCCAAAATCTTAAATTTATTTTAAAAAAATTTAAAAAATTATTTTATATCTCATCTCACACAAATTCCAACATTAAAACAATCACTTTATTTCACATCTAATACATTCTCAATAAATCAATCAACTTTATTTCACATTATACATAATTTTTTAATATAATCAACTTACTTTATTTCACATCATACATATTTTTCAAAAATCGCTAAAAATTCCAATCAAATCTTCAATTACTCATACCATGAGCTATTTTTCAGTTCCCTCCATCTAAAGAATAAACACAGAGATTAGAGACAAACAAGAGGTGTGATTCTCAGTTCTCTACAAGGACTTTTTTTCCTACAGCAATTTGGCTCAGCTTCAAAGGTTGTATGTCTCCTTCGTAATATTCACTCATCGTTTTGTAATCGATCCCTTTTTGTACAACTTAATTTTTTTTTACTTAGGAGGCGTTTGGTTCGTTGTTATCTTAATGTTATGTTATGTAATCTAGATGTCATCTTTTGACTAATAATTTTATAATCTAATTGAAAATTATTTATAGATGTTATTAAACCAAATAATTACATTCTCTAAATAACATAACATAACATCAAGATAACACTGAACCAAACGCTTCCTTAGTAAATTCAAATAGCTGAATTTAACGCTACGGTATTCTTCTAGATACTCGAGTTCCACGTAAACTTCTCTCTTTATTACATTTCTTCCTTTTTTTATTCCTCTAATTTGCCTGTAGAAAAATTTCTCGATAATATAACGACAAGACATACATATCCGGCCAACATATTGTGAGATCAAGGACTTAAAAAACTTTCTAGAGGTCGAGATCTTGATTTAACACACGTCAAATCTTGAGCTCTTTGAGTGCTTAATGTTGGTATGTGATCTCGAGTAGCTCTTCGAATGATGTTGAACGTTGAGATGCATGGGAAAAAAAAGAGCAAAAACGATCATTAATTAACTACATTAATTAGAGTTCATATTTTCCACGTTACTTTGTGTTTTGAATTGAGGTTCTCTCTCTAATTACTTTACAAAGATAGATTATTGTTGGATTTTTTTTTTTTGGCTCCAAGTAGATTTATTAGTAGCTCAAAGTAGAAAAGTTTACCTCAAAATACGTGTATTAATTGAGTGAGAACGTAATGAATGATCGGCTCCTCGTAAGGTAGAGTTTGATTGATCAACTAGCATCCCTGTTTAAGTTTTTCTAGTTCAAAAATCCGCCTTTGATAGTAAACTAGTCCTCAAACCATAGCTACATTCTCAAAAAATATGCTTCTTGATCATGACCACAACGATTAACTCTTATTCTAATAAATTTGAGTTTACAATACACTACGTTACCTAAAATTCCTCGAAGAAGAAAAAGAAGTACTGGGATAATACCTCTCATATATAAAGATGATAATGATTCGAGTTCGAGCTCAGCCAGTGATGATTCAAGCTAGATTCATCTCAGTTCGATTTGAGTTCATGCAAACTCGTTTTAACTTTGAGTTAGCTCAAGACTTAACCTAATTGACTCAAGCCTTTAAAAAAATAAAATTATTTTTTTAAAAATTACTTTTATTAAGATTTAAAATTGTGTAAATCATATATATAAATCACTTAATAGATATCATAATTATAACTAAAATATACTTATATATTAGTAATAAAAAATTATGACAAATAACTGAATAAATTATTTATATATTTAAAAAAATAGAGATCCAATTACGTCAAACTAATCCAAACAGAACTTATGGCTCAACTCAATAAACTCAAGGTGAACTCAACCAATCGAGCTAAATATCGATCAGAACATCAAGCAACTATCAATCTAAAAGCCAACTTCTTACAATGAAGTGAATTTTATGCATGTTTTAAAGAAAATTTATTAAAAACGATTGTATAGTATTAAGTTAAAGGAATCATGTTTATGTTCACTTACTACATGTGATTTTAGTTTGAGGTTCAAAGTACTGGCTCCTATAGAACTCTGTCGAGCCCCAATCCCTGAATCCATCCTCTCACAGAAAATCAGCACATTGAGAACTTATTTGCTTCTAGAAACATTAAATAAATAACTTTATAGCCACATAGATTGGAGGGAATAAGTACTCAATTCATTTCTCTTTTATTACCCTTCTCCAAATCAACAAGGAATGAAACATAATTTAAACTAAATCAGATTTCACCCACGCAAAAGCTTCCAAAAGGGCTGGCCAGTTCCGAGCATGGCGATGGTTGCACCTCCGTTGAAGAGCCACTAACATCCGTGCATTCCCACGGCACTTCCTTCTCCACAACTCCCTCAAACGTGACATTAAAGAGACAAACCCGAGTGAATGGAGAGTTCTTGATGCCACGAATCAACCCGGGTTGCTTCACATCAACCCCCAAGATATCTTTCAGAGTCAGCCCGTCTACGACCGGCAGAGCCTTGGGATTGAACTTGTCGTCCGGGTGGTCTCCCACATTGCCGACAATCTTAATTCCCAGCCGGGCGCCGTTCATGTTTACGTCGGAAACAGTTATGTTTTTGATGTAGCCGCCTCTTCCCTCATTGGTCTTTATGTGTATCCCGATACCAGTGTCAACGACGTTGACGTGCTGCACAACGATGTTTTCAATGCCTCCCGACATTTCGCTTCCAATGGCAACTCCAGCAAAAGGGGAGGAGCCGGCAAGCCTCTGAATGGAGATGGCAGTGCTGGGGCGATTGTACGTGATACCGTACTCGTCCCATCCACTCTTTATAGCAACTAGATCGTCTCCAGTGGAAATGTAGTTGTCCTCAATGCAGACACTGGAGCTGGAATCTATTGTGTAGTTGATCATTAGCAAAGAGGTTGCTTGCAGTTGACGAAATCAAAAAGAATATAATCCAGTGCAGTGCAATTACTATGAGGTCAACACTAGAACCAAACGTAGATGACTTTGGTTCAGGTTTCAATTGTGACCTGTATGGTTAGGGACGACATGTTTACGGAAATCAAAAGTACCTGGATCGATTCCATCAGTGTTAGGAGAGTCATGTGGAGCCAGTATAGTCACATTTTTGATGACCACATTGCTACATAATGAAGAAAGCACATGATCAGACACACTGTAGCTGAAATTCGTTCATTATAAGAAGAGCCACGGTGCGCAGCTCAAAAAACTGAGCAACACAGAACCCAAAAATGGATAATGCCTAGGTTTAATTCACCGGATTATCCAGTAAGGGTTTAATCTACTGGACAATCCAATGGCTATTCTAAGTCCATTTTTTTTGGAGGGCTGCATAGCTTTTCACTTACGAGAAATGTAAATCTTTGATGATTTTTAAGCAAAATTGATATAGTAAATAAGCCAAAGGACAACTTCAATATGTATATCTATGCCTTCTCTGGAATTCGGAAAGCACTTCCATGCTGTTCTTCCCAATATTTGAAGGCCAAAAATCCAGTAACAACTTCATGAAGTTTAACTTCCATTCAGCTTACAAATTACTAATAGCATAACATTGTCCGAATTTTCTATCTATGCTAGGTGGCTACAATGAAATATATGGAATTGAGTTTCATCAATTCATTTTCATATAAATAAAATGAAAGCCAACTTGTAAACTGGGTTTGTGGAACAGCATTTCATTACCTGCAGTAAACTGGGTGAATGTTCCAAAAAGGAGAGTTCTGAAAGACGACATTCGAAATAATGATCTCCCTAGAATGCATAAATTCCATGAGATGTGGTCTTGTAAAGGAAAGTGTCTTTTGCCTCCACATGTTCCACCATACCTCACCTTGCCCATCTATTGTGCCATTCTCACCTGTTGATATAAAAATTGCAGCATAATGATAACTATTAAACAGCCAGTTAACTTGATTACTAATAACCAGAAAAGTTTCCTTTTTGTAAATTTGTATTCGAAGTTTTTCCACGAACTGAATTTGAGAATATTCTACATAAAAATTCAAGTTTATATTGAAAACCACACACAAATTTTAAACGAAAAGTTAAGAAAAGTAAACGCATTTTTGTTAGTAGTAACCAGGCAAATCTTAGTTGTTATCGAGGCAACAGGAATCACTCTGCCATTCATTTTATAGTCCATATTTACTATTTATTAGGGAGTTACCTTTGATATGATTGAAAGGCCATTTAGTGCAAAAGGCGAGGCTGCACTATATTACAGAAGGAATTATACTGAAACTTTCAAAAAGCTTATCCAAATCAAATTAATTATGAAAGTTTCATGCAGAAAGAGTAGGAAACCAACCCCCAAAATGAGATAAACTGTTGAAAATAATGAAAAAAACTCATGCTTCCAGAGTTTTCCCAAAGGTAGTCATTTGAGCAATCAAAACTACAATGAAGTAAGGACAGAAAACACTTCATGCTCGAGCTTAAGAAGAATTCGATTTGAGAAAAATTCAGGACTCAGAGAACTCCACATTCTGATATCCACTATGAAATGGAAATAATTTAGTTGGATATCCTCTACACATAGTATGCTAAAAATTTACATCATTCAATCCAAAGCACTACAAAAGAACATCTTAATAAGGCTTCAACAAACTGATATCAGAGTAAAAACACGATGGACATAATCATGATCAACAATTACCTAATTTCACCTTAACAAAAAACAATCACCTAATTTCAATTACTTGAGGTTGGCTTCCTTTATATTTCTTATCCAAACGTACCTGTTAAGTGCAACATGTAATTTTTACTCCCAATTTACTAAATCTTTTTGCATAGACTTTGCTCATTAGGCCATTTGACTATCGTTACCCTTCATGATCCTTTCATGTAAAGTCTATTGAATTGCACTAGTGCATCTACTATTCTCAGTTCTATGTGCCAAATCAAAACTAATTTTTTTGACAACTTAAAGATGTTATTGTCAGATTAATTCTTAATGCAAAAAACCTTAATTCAAACATGATAAGCGAGAAACAAGGATCTTACAATTAATAATTTCCATTGACTACATGGTTTAAATCATGCACATGTAGATGAAGAGCCATTCTAGAGTAATAACACCAGAGCAAATTGACTTTTCTCCTATAATCCGACTTGTTCCATAAAAAAACACATTATGAAGGATTATTTTTATGTCAATTATGAGCAAAGAGAGAACATATTTATAGAGTTTTTTGATTATTTTGGTACATCCATCAAGTGCCAATCCAAATGTATGAGATTTGTCCTGCTATTAATCCTCATTAACAGGTGAGTTTGATGTAACAAACTCATTCTATTTATTTTTTTTTGAACTAAACAAACTCATTCTATTATTGAGGCCATTGGAATTATGTTAATCATTCACAAAATTAGGACTACATCTGTTGAAATGTGATTTCATTAAAGGTTAATGGACTTAGGCCCATTATGCAAAGCCCAACAATGTTAAATAACCTAACCTAAGGATAAGCTGGTCTTATGGGATGCAAACGCCTGAAGCTGAATAATTGGATTTTGTTATGGGATTTGATATGCACGTCACGCAAGCCACCCCAAGTATTCACCTAAATGTGAGCCGCCTTACAAAAATAGGAGGTTCATGTCGAGATTTGGGTTGCATTTTCTTTTGGTTCTTCCTCACTGGTTATGGAGGTTATTTCATAGATATTTGGAAGCGATTGTCTAAGGTCCTATGAGCGATTAAATTATCTAATCTTAAAGAAGAAAAAGATCATTGTCTGAAATTAAGAACCTTGTACTTGGTGTAGGGTTCTCTTTCTATCTACTTTTTTCTACATAGTAAAAGCTCTCTCTATGCTTGTAGGAGGTTCTCTGCAAACCATGTAATTCTCGTATTCTTGTAGTTGCATCATTTATTTACTATTTCCATTTCTCATATTTATCAGGAAACAATTTACTTGGCTAACCACACATCAGTTTTTTTGTTGCACGTAATTTTCCAACATAATATCCAACTCACTGATATACATTATCTATTACTCCTATAAATTCACCATGCATTTTTCTTTATGATTTTTATTTTTCTGTAATCTATTTGGTTAATCTGGTAATTACTCACGAGAACCAAGCAAATTATAGCAAGAAAAAGCATACCGGGGAATGAAATAAAGCAATTCATTGGCTGTTTATGAGTCACATGTCTAATTATATGATTGAGGAGAGAGACAGGAGAGAGTTAACAAGAAGTTAGCCACTGAAAGCCAACTAAATGAACAAAAACAAAAGAAAGAGACAGCAGCTACAATAATACATCCTAACTTTCTCAGCAAAACAATACAATAAGAAATTAACTAAGAGAATCACAGGATTTGCAAATAAGAGAGGTAAAGATGATTTCAACCTGTTATGATAACATCTTCAATCCCGTCTCCATGAATAAGACTCATGTATCTCCCACCCGGCGCCTCCCGGCCTCTCCCGTATGATGGCAAAGGATCAATTAAAGGCCAGTTCTCTGCATCCTGAACCAAATACTCCACGTTCAGATTGAGAAAAAAAAAAGAACTTGAAAAAAAAAACTCCCAAACTTCCGTTTTTTTTACCTTAAAAGCAAATGTGTTGCAAGTTAGAGTACTACTGCTTTTCTCTTTTACTTAAGGATTAAAGCAAAAGAGCTCGTAATTGGATTATAAATTTTTCAGTTATAATCTGAACGTTTTTTGACAGTGAGGTAAAATCTAGTTTAATCCTTTCATGTATCATGATTAAAGCAGTTACAATGATTTAGATTTGGATGAGCAATATTAAATTTGACATCAAAGCAAAATTAGAATCTCCTAATATTGAAAGTTATACAGCTAAAGAACAATATTGGATATTCAAACACAACACAGTAGATTTCTAATAACATACGAATGAAAGGAAATCAGATAATACCTGGGTGGCCCTGATGACGGCCCCCTTGGCGAGGAAGAGGGTCATGTGGCTGGTAAGGTTGAAGGCGCCGGTGAGCCAGACGCCGGCGGGGACGTAGAGGAGCGTGCCGCCGGGATGGTGGATGTGCTCGATCCGGTAGACAGCTTCCCTGAAGGCTTTCGTGTTCAGGGTCCGGCCGTCTCCGACTCCTCCGAACTCCGTCAGCCACATCGTCTTCGCTCGCCCCTTCATCGGCACCAAGCCGGCGCAAGTCTCCTCCTCTCCATCCGCCGCCGCCGCCGCCGCCGCCGCCCATTGCAAAATAAGGAGTATGGGTAGCAGCCGGAGAAGCATCTTTGAGAGCTCCATAGAGAAACCGCCAAGGGATCTCCTTTAACAATGGACTCGGATGTTTCTGAAGAGAAGACTGCAAGTTTTCCTTTGGCCAGGCCGAGGAAGGATAAACGGCGCAAGGGGAAAGACCCAAAACGGAAACACAGAGAAAATGCTAGAAATGGAATTCATTAATCATAATAAATTCGGCAGAAGAGCGATTCCAGCAAAAATTTGGGGAAGAGCTGTGTCGGTGCTCTGATGATGGAGAGAGACTGCCGGCAAAAGTACCAATTTGGACTTATTATAAAAACTATGAATTTATTTTAAAATTTATATATAATAAAATAAAATTAATTATATTTATAAATATAAATTTAAATTAATTAATATATTAAAAATATCAGAATTTCCCAAAAATTGGACTGTCATACATAAGATCAAGAAAAAGCCCGAAATTCGGACCACTAGAAATCTTTGTACAATTTGGGGAGAAGATTTTTCATATCTTTTGAGATCCACCCTACAATATAGGGTCAAAAAACTATAAAATATAAAATAAAATAGATATTTTATATTACAAATTAGATAAAATATAATAAAGATTAACTTTATATTATTTTTTATTTTTTATAATGAAATAATCATATTGATTTTTCACATGCTCAGAATAATGTGGAGAAATGTTAGGACTAGCTTTCATCTTGATGTCTTGGTAATTTGAAGTTGAAATTTATATTAAATATAAATTTTTAATATTAATATTTATATTAGATATAAAATTAATCTTAAAAATATATTGTATATATATTTATATTAAACTTATTAATAACCGTTTAACTAATTTATTGTTAGAGTTATCATAAATACACATATGTAGGCATATAAAATTGTGATAATCATGATGGATGATTTAGATTTCATAGGAAGGGGATTAGATTTTACAATCACCACGGACATGTTTGACAGCGGATTCAGATTCAAAATAAATAAAATCGAATTCAAAGTTTGAAGCGATTTCAGATAAATAACGCAGTTTCAAATTTAAATTTTGTTTGAATGAAAAGTGGCTTGAAACTAATTTTGAATCTACTTTAATTTATTTTTGTTTGGATGAATATTAATTTAGAAACTACTTCGTCTCACAATAAAATCTCAAAAATAAAAAAAAAAATATATATATATATAAATTTTATAATAAAAGTAAATAAAAAAATATTTATTCAAAATTTTATAATTTATTTGAATATTATTAATTTAAAATTCTCACGAGGATATAAATCAAAATTTGAGATATTTAAGGGATGTTATTATGAGTCAAAGGATGATTTATTATTATTTTTAAAATTTTGAATTTATCAGATTTAATTATCTCTTAATTTTAGCCTTAAGAAAAATACCAAATTTATCTCCAGATATATTTTTCAAAAAATCAGAGAAAAAGAAGAAGCAATCGCGAATATGAAACCACCTTTTCGATGGTTTCAGCTTCGTGGCCTTGAAGTCGTTTCATACTTATAAAACAGATTCAAATTTATGGGATGAATCAGAATTGTTTGGCTAATTAATTTTATTAAATCGTCTTCGTCCCGCTTGAAACTGCTTGAAGTCGTCAACCAAACAGGCCCCATGAGTTTCCAAAAGAAGAGAAAAATTTACGTGAAAAAATACTTTAAAAAAATTATCGACAATAAAGGGAAAAGCAAACTTCACTGAGAGAGAAAAGCTGCTAGTGGGATTATTTGTAAAATTTGATTACAAGTGGACAAAATTTTAGTGGTGAGAACAATGAATTTGATTGAGTTTTTTTTTTAAACAGTTTTGATTTGATTACTGCTAGCACATATAGCTTAAGAAGTTAGAGAGATCGATTGAAAAAATAATGTATGATTTAGTAAAATTTTACTATCATTTATTAAAAATGAAAAAAAAAATTGTCTCAACCCAAGGCAAAAGTTTTTTTTTTTATTTTTCAATCAGCCAAGTCCAAAAAAAAATTTTAGGGATAATTACATCCAGGTCTTTGAGTTTAACGCTCAATAACACACAAATTCACGTTTTTTAAATTATAATATCGATCAGTGAGTTTTAATAAATTATCAAGTATATTATTTTTTATTTTTTATTATTAAAAATTTTTTAAATTATTATTTTACATCTCCCCTTTCTCTGTCCTCCCGATCCTCGCGCACACGCGAGGCCGTGCGGTTGCCGGCGGCATGCACAACCCACCGAGAGGAGAGAGAGAGGCAACCTCTTTCTCTCCCCCAGATTGCTTCGCATGCGTGAGCCTGCTCGCTCCTCGCACGTGCGGCGATCGAGGGGAGAGAGAGAGAGGCCACCTCTCTCTCTCTCTCCTCCCGATCCCCGCGCACATGAGACCGTGCAGTCATCGGCAGATCCGAAGGCCACACGGCATGCGCGACCCACTGCGCGCGTGATGATCGGTAGGAGAGAGGGTAAAATGATAAATTTAAAATTTTTAATAAATAAAAAATAAAAAAATCTATTTGATAATTTATTAAAAATCAGGGACCTTAATATTATAAATTTAAAAATATGTACGTGTGCAAGTATTAAATTCAAGAAACTAATAAGTGTAATTATCCCTTTTTCTTATGATACCCAAGCCTATATAACATATATATATATATATGTATATATATGTATTTATGTATATATATATATATATATATATATATATATATATTTGATAGAGGCCTGTGGAATAATTTTGAATTCTCTTGCTTATCTCCTTCCTCATGTAGACCACGCCAACGGTAGTGATGGCCTGTTGGACCATTGGAAGGCGAGCAGAAGGCATAAGATTTATTTATTTTTATTATATTTTATGATAAATTGCTCGTAGGTTCCTAAAGTATTAACATTATTACACATTTCTTCATAAAATCTGAAATATATGTACATCAAACTTTCAAGTTTTATTATCTTATAGTCCATCACCTCATGTTATCCTGCATGTTCAATTGGATTTAAATATCAAATTTGTGACATCCTCCTAAATAATGATATGTATAGTATCAATTTGTTATTTAAATTATATTGCTTCCACGGTATGAAATAAATATTTCTGTTTTATTAAAAACTTTATGTATAATTTTGCTTATGATTTTAGTGAGTTTTCGTAGTGTTCCGAAAAAAGAACGTCGCGTGCGGTGTCTCTCACAGAATTAGTGTTGAAAATCTTGTTTACTTCGATTAAATTACTTAAATATACTTTATTTATCTTTTATAACTATAAATTTTGATTTTTAACACTAATTTGACCTTAGATTCAAGTAGATGTTAGATGTACAAAACATTATAAACTTGCACATGAATTAATTTAAGGTTAAATATCATCTATATCTCAAAATTAGGAGCTAATATTATTTAAATTTATAATTTTAAAAATCTTAGTCTTTTGTCTTTCTACTAAAAAATAATAAAAGACTATTTAATTTGACATCTTGAGCACCTCTCGCTCTCCCTCTACTTCGTTCCTTTTCACTCGTTGACAACATTCCGCTACTATGGAGGGTAAAATTTACACAGCCACACACGCGAGGGGAACACTCGGGCTTATTTGATTGGAGAATAAATTTGAATAAAAAATATATATTTATTTTTATAGAATTGATGATAAAGAAATTTATTTTAATATTGGGAGGTGTGTAGGGTACGAAATAAAGTTGATTTTAAGGTTAAAATTTATGTTGGATGTGAAATAAAGTTGATTTTTAAGGTTAGAATTTGTATTGAATGTGAAATAAAATTATTAAAATTTATAATAAATTTAAAATATTATTAAAAAAATATTTTGCTCATATTTGAGTAATTGCCAAACATGACCTCAGAAAAGTCAAGCTATGATTGTGACGCCCGTGGTCGAAGAGGGCGGAGAGTGATCGCCAGGTAATGTCCATTGTTTAGTATTTAATGTTATAATATTAAAAGACGATAAAAAAATCATTACAATTAAAGTAACATCTAGATATCACCTAATTATGAATGAAGTTATTTTAGAATTGCAATATTATAATTCTTTATAACGTTATTTAACATGTCATCAAATTAAATAATAAATTTGTAACATCACAGTAACATCAAAAGAAACACCACTTTTAATGGAAAAACATATTAAGGATGAAACCATTAACAAAATGCGAATAAAGATACAAGTCAATATCTCAAGACCAACTAAAAATGAACTAAAAACTTGATGCTCAAACGAATGATTATACTATCAGACAAAAAAAAAATTAAGAAAACTTTATCATCAAACCGTACAGAAGTGAACAATGCCTCCCAGAAAGTGTGCTCTTATCAGTCCAATATTTAGGCTGCAAGTGTACAAAAAAACAATAACAGAGAAGAGTGAAGAATGTGAGCAAGGGTGAAACAAGAGTGAATTATTCGATAACAGAAAAAAGACGAGGATATATAACACTCCCACAGCTTAACGTTGGTATTGATAAGGCAAAAAGAAACCATCATTCAGAAGATACAATCATTCATTTTACTGTTACACTGTTAATAAAAGGCGTCATAGACTGTCACAGGGCCAAATGTTTCAGTTGAATGTTACACCTTAAGCAAGATGATGCTCAATGTAAGATTATCACAATATACATATATATAATAAAAAAACTAAGGGGCATTTGAGTGACAATATTGTAATATTTTACAAAATTATTTATACATATTATTAAATTAAATAATTATTTTCTTTTGATAATATAACATCAAGATAACATTAAATGAAATAGCTCCCAACTAAGACAGGCAGGAGGGGCACATTCAGGCCTCGTTTGATTCGAGAGTTGAATTTTGGACAAGAAAAAAATAATTTTATCTTATAGATTTAATGAGAAAGAAATTCAGTTTAATATTAAAAAGTGTGTAAAATATGAAATAAAATTAATTCTAATATTTTTATCTGTATTAGATGTGAAATAAAATTGATTTTTATCGTTAAAATTTATGTTGGATCGAAAAAAAAAGTTCAAACTAAACAGACCCTTCGAATTTTTAACTAACTTAACCCTACTTGTATGTAAGATCAACTATTATTTTTGTCCACTCCAGCAATTACAAACTATACAATTGGCTAAATATTAAATAGTGCCAAATATTTCAGCATAATACATATGGTAAAACACTCAAACAATACCATCACAAAAGACATTGATAAAAAATACTTAATTGTTAAGCAAAGTTTTCAGTTTCGAACAGGAAAGAATTTACAATATATTTTGGACATGCTCCAAAGTTTGTGATATTTTAATAAAAGTCTAAATTTCTGCTACAACTAAAACCCCAAATGCTTCAACTGCCATTTTGCACACCAAAAATTAGAGAAAACGCCTGAAAATAAGTATGTTAGCAAACAAATCCTAATTTGACAGGTGAATGATATTCCATTCCTTGGTTTAAGGTAAAAGTAAAACAAATGCAAACATCTCAAAATTATCAAGCTTAGTAGTTTATTGAGCCATAAGTATACATATACAAAACTACAGAAAATAGATGTTCTTGTTATCTTCTGTTAGAATATAAAATTATTCCTCTAACATAACCTACAAGTTTAAACTTTTAGATCAGTTGGTAATCAGATATTTAACACAATATCAAAACCAAAAAGTCTTAAGTTAGAACCCTAGTGTTCCTCAATTATTTATTGCATAATTTTTTTTTTTTTAAAGTACCTATGCCAAACAGCATGTTGCAAACCCAAAAAACTTATATATAAAAAGGAGTATTAAAATATAAAATTATTCCTAAACAATAATGATGCGGAACAAGAAAAAAATTGCAAATGATAATAATATTCAGCAAAATTGAGTGGTAAATTATTTTAATTAAGAGAAAAATATTTTCTAGATAAATTATATGATAAATAAGATTTTTGAATCCCGCAAATTAAGATATTTTAAAACTAAAATTAAATTGAATCGTATGATAAATAAGAATTTATCAATTTAGATTAGGCCGTTAATTTAAATTCAATAAATCAGATTCGAGGTTCAGGAATTTAGGACAGACGTCTCACAGTTAAATCCAACAGTAATTAACACACAAAGAATTATCGGGTCACACAATTAGAGCCAAATAAATAATTCAAGTTGAGCGAATAATTTTCGTTGAAATCAAATAATCAACTTAATGAGGTTCAGAAAAGAATTTACCAGTGATTTGAATCGGAGAAGAGCCACTGACTGATTAACTGAGAGGTGACGCGCTAAACGGTGCCGGGTGCGAGCAGGTGGGCGAGCCGGCAAGCGCGCGGGCAGGCAGAGGAGGGCGGCGGCGGGCATGCGAGCTCGGCGCACGTGCGGGCAGGCGCACGGGAGCGCAGGCGGCGGAGGCGAGGCGGAATCAGCTCCAAATGTGGTGAGTCTTCAAATCTTCCAGATATGCTCTGAATCAAATCAAATCAAATTTAAATAAAGCTAATATGAAAATCTCTAATAGCTCTAATTAATTTGAATTTGAATTTTGATTCAGCACATGACGTCATCCTAACCATCTGATTCGATGCTGATTTGTGTCCCCACCAAATAACCTACAAGCTTAAGCTTTTATGTTAATTTGTAACCAAAGATTTAACATCTTCCAAAATAAGAACCATCAAATCAATCATATAGGTAACAAGTAATTCCATCTATGTAACATGTCATTATTGAGTGTAATTGAATTATTATTGATTAAATATTGTAAGAACGTGCAATCCAATTACTCTATTTCTAATTTATTGAAAATCGAATTGATCCCTAATCTGAGTAGGTAATTTTTCAATTACCTTCAATCCAATTTATTTAAAATTTGAAAAATATCGATTTTTGAGGATTTGGTAAATTTCTTAGTCATCACAAAATCGAACACTAAAACTTTCACATTAATTTGTGATTATCCTACTATATAGAATTTGTTGATCTCTAAGATTACATTAACATTCACCAGTCCCGCATCAGTTTCCTTGATGAAATTAAATAGTTATGTATTTGTTATTTTGCTAATATTTTGTTTCAACAAAGTTTCAAGAAGAAGAATTTCCACTACAATCCCTTCTCAAAGACTTGACTTCAAATGATGATAGTAATTCGAACTCATTTGAAGACTCGAGGTCAAGAAAGGAACTTTTTCGACTTTGAAGGTTGTCCAAAATATAATTTCTTTGATAATTCAACATCACCACATGTTGTATGCCCATCATCTGCATGGTATAATCATTTCTAATATAACCCATGCTAATGTAAAGCCTCACTCGTCTAAGAATCTACATTTTTGTTGCACTAATCTCATAAATATTTTCCACTTATCTGCCCATCACTCATTCTCGTATAGTCATATAGCATAGTTGATCCAAAATGATATTATAAAGAGTAAATTATTAATAAATCCATACAACTTACTCAAAATTATACTTTGATCCATGTTTTTTGAAATCGTTCACTAAAGCCCATATTTTGAAACTATAGTGACCTCTAGATCTAGAATTTGTTACTTTTAGGTCCCTAGTTTAAATTCAAGAGACCTAAGTGAAATTTTTCAAAAAACAATGACTACAGTTGTAATTATGGGTAAATGTAGGGACCTATCAATAATTTTCCTTATTATAAATGTTCCCTTCAACTTTATAGGGATCTCCACATTTCAACTGTTGTGCTGTGATTCTTTATAACCTCATCCACATATTGCATTATAATCGTTCTCTTCGGCTTAATAGGGATCACATGTTTCAACTGTCACATTTTGATTCCTTAACAAATCTCACCCTCTATACTTCAATTATTGTGGATAATTAATCTGATACATCTGAAATTCTCGCATGATGTAAGCATCAACCCAATTAACATTCCTAATATACAAGTCCTATATGGCTTACTTCTAAGTATAATCAACATGTCCATATAAAATAGGAGATCTGTAATAGGTTGGTAATCAGTGTGAAACTTAACACTTATGTTCCTCTAATTATGAAATAAAAATTTCAAATCAATAAAATGTAATCCTCAATTGGTAGTTGTAATGAACTCTAAACAAGACAACTACAAATGTAATATGAAGCAGAACAAACCCAAAAAACAACTAACCAAACCAACTTATAGGCAATTAAAGTCCCACCCAAAAAACCAAAAGGAAAAATCAAATACAGAATGACGCATTGAGTACTTCAAACTTCATAAATGTAAGTCACGACCTTAAAGTGCAGCATTTCTATCTAATATCTATGCAAAACAGAAAAGCTTCCTTAGACTTTGCCTTGATTTTCTTTGAATCATGTGGGTTTTTTTTTTCTTTGAATCATGTGGTTTTTTTTTTTTTCTTTGAATCATGTGGTTAGATATTGGCAAATTCCAAATCTTAAGGCATATGTATCACGATGAAAACTTCACATCTATGATAAACAGTATTAGGTGGAGGATGCAAAACGAAGCAATGTACCAGCCCAATAAATGGGCTTTAAAACAGGTAGTAGCCTAAAAATAGCGGCCAACAAGTTCAAAACAGTGTGGAAAAAAGTGAGCTCACCTCAAATATTGCTTGGATACATGAAGACCCTGACCTTACGACCCTATATTGTACACATAATGTAAGAAAAATAAACAAATGAAGCAGCTAAAACCAAATTATTAGATAGAAAAAAAAGATTCTTGGAAACGATTAATTTTACCATGGATTGCGGTGGCAAGTTAGTCTTGAACTTGGACCTAACAACACCACTGTTGCCGTGCGGACGCGTGACCTTCCCCCAGATGCAGCGGTAGTGCGTGCCATTTTTCTTCGTCTTCGCCCTGTAGATGTACGCCAACCTCTTCCCACAGTACCAAGCCACCTCTTCTTTAGTGTTCACGCCTTCGATCTGAATGAGCGACGTGTTCTCATACTGGTTCGACTTCGACCTGCAATCAACAACGCAGCATCAGATCCAGACAGCATATCAGCAGAAGCTAAGAAACTTCAAAGATTTCAAATGGATTCCATGGCGCTTGCCTCTTATATCCAAGAATCGTCCCACGAACGTACAGCCTGAGAAGGAAAAACAAATCAAAACGAAGGTACAAGTAAGGAAGATTGCCAGCAGAAAACACACGACCACTTAGAATCGGGAGCCGTGTGGGAATTCTTGATACCTAATACGCTCCCCAACTCTACCCTTCACCATCTTTGCGGCGGGGAAACCTCGCTCTAGAGATCAGAGATCAATGGAGCTGGAAGAGGAGAGAGAAACCCTAGGGCCTCCTTTAATTGAAGTATTAATTTTTGAATCAGAAAAAATATTTTATTTTATAAATTTAATAAAAAATATTTTTAATTTAAAAATATATAAAAATATAAAATAAATTTAATTTTAATATTCATATTTGTATTAAATAAGAAATAAATTTTATTTTTATAATTAAAATTTGTATTAGATAAAAAAATTTGACTAATGAAGCGTTTGGTACAATTTTCTTTTTGAAGTAATATTTTATTAAGTATCAACAATTACAAAAGAGGTAGTTATTATAAATTAAAGGGTCAAGAAACATTGGCATGACCTCCTTCCAAACAAAATTTTCTTTACTATTAATAGCAAATTGGGCTAGAGAATGAGCAACCTTGTTTGCACTTCGAGAGCAATAATTGACAGAGCTACAAAAAGCCATGAGCATTTTTTCTTTGATGTCTTCTATGATATTGGCCTTAGGAGTAACTGGTGCGGAATTAGTAATAGTATTGATAACATTTACCGTATCCGATTCAATGCTCCAATTCTTTAAGTTGCACTCTTTAACTAATTCAGTCCCAACTTTGATTGTCATACACTTTGCCAAATGGGGAGCAAAACGATCAGGAAGTCTCTTTGAGGTTGCTGCAATAGCAACCCCATAGTGATCCCGAATAATAACACGCACCCCAAAAAAATCAATGTTATATTGATGTTATGTTAATCTAGAAAAAATAATTGTTTGGTTTAATGACATGTATAAATAATTTTTATTAAATTATAAAATTATTAATCAAAAGATGACATCTAAATTACATAACATAACACCAAGATAATAACGAACTAAATGCCCCCTAAATCAAATTTAATAGTCAAATTATTGACTCGTTAAATACATTGCGTGAGGGACGAAGCTATGATAAGGCCATTGAGTTGGCTGATTGATACTACATTTCTATTATATTTTATGTTAAGTCTCCCCTCCATGTAATTTGTTAGGCACTTAATAGGAGCGCGTCGCATAAACGCACCGACTCCGCGTGCTATATCATAAGCATAACTACTAGAAAATGTCATTTCACACAACTCTTTTGCCATTCCATGTTATTCGAGTATTTTGATCTAAGATGTGAAATAAAATTGATATTTTTATTAAAAATTATTAAGTATATAAAGTAAATAATATTTTTTATATTAAAATTTATGTAGAATGATTAAAAAAATTATTTATTATTATTATTTTTTAAACTAGTACCATTTCGGTCCTCGCGCCAAACAGGGCTATGTCACATACTTATAACAGCACCGAAACTTTCATTATCTTTTGATATAATTGGGATAATTTATCTTTGTATTTTTTTCAATAGCCTTGATAGTTTTGTCATAATCATTATTTTTTTTAAGACAATCATTCATTAATCACTCGATCATCATTCCCTATTTAGATTGGAATTATCCTTTACTTTTTTAAACTAAGAACTAATGAAATTGATATAATTAGAATGAAAATTTTTAATTGATATTATAATACATATATGGTATAAAATAACACTAATTTGTTAATTTCACATTTGCCATGATTATTCTTATTTTTTACCTTTAAAATAATAAAAAAAATAATTATGCATTATACCTTAGATAAAAATTAAATTTATTTTATTATACACAATTTTCAACATTCAATACAATTACTAACTTGCAGCACAACTATAAGTTTATTTTATCTTGTCATACGCCTTTTTCGATATTGGGCAAATATTTTCTATCAAAACACATTCAAATATTTTCAAGCGACGGCATTTTTGACAAATTATTGATAGGTTGTTGCAATTTAATTATAACTATATTTTGGTATATATATTTTAAATTTTTTCACTAAAGTTCTTAATCAAAATTATAGGAACCTAATAAGTCCTTATTGTTGAACTCTTATCGATTTTGATGAAAACAAACACGTTAATAATATACTCGATTAATTATTTTTTAAATATTAATATATATTGTACTTAAGCTTTGTAGGATCAAGAAGGATGATCGTCGAGATGATTTTGACTCAAGATTGATGAAATCAAGCCAAGAATAAAAAGAAATGAAGTTGATCAAGATCGCTGAGAAAAAAAGCATCAAGTCGAAAAGTCAACTTCAAAGATGCATTTGCTATAAAATTTTAGACCATCATGTAAGTGCAAGAAATTTATGACTCATTTATCTTGAGAAAATTAAAATAAATATAATTAAATTTATTTATGATTTTTTTATATGATTTTTATTTATTTTTCGGATAAATTAAGATTTTCGAAATTTTGATTGAATTTAATCAATAACTTTACTATTTAACGTGTCGCTTCGATTTGAATCGATAAAATCTATTTTCAAAAATATATATATACATATATACTACTTATAATAAATGAATAAAAAAATTATAAATAAAATTAAATAATTACTTACAAAAATATATTAATTGAATTTCATGAAATACTTTTGTGATTGATTTTGGATGCTTTCAACTCGTATAAAACTAAATATTTTGAATTACTCGATATTTTGAATTCCACCAACTTTTTTTTTAATTCCCATTTCCTTCTTTTACTCCTTAAAATCAGCCATAAAATATGCTAAGTGGCTGATTTAGTCCCCAATTAATTTATCAAAAGTTATAATACTCAAATTATCAATTTACCTCTCATTTCATTTATAAATAAGAGGGATTTTGAGTTAATACTTCTCTTTGGCCAACTTAATCTCCAAGCTCTCAATTCTTAAGCTGAAAAAAATTCTCTCCCCAAGCTCAAAGTTTTTGTTCACAACGTTGGGAGTCGATTCTAAGAGTTCTTGGATCATCGGAGGTGTTTTTAATCGGGTATTTTCTATTTTCTCTCTGAATCGATTTTTCTTAAAGATTCACAAATTTTTGTACTATTCATTTTAGCTCCAAATAACTTGAACTTTTTACTACAGCTTTCTGGAAGCTTTTAGTTTATCTAAAAATTATTTTGAAATTTTCTGGTGAACGAATTTTTCTCTGGAATTTTATATTTATTTCTTAGTTTTTTAATTTTTATAAATCGTACAAAATTTAAATAATTCCAAAATATTTACAGTACACTACTTAGATAAGACTACATCTACAAAAAAAGTTTTAAATATTTTTACTATGTATTCGTTTCTAGAAAATTATTTGAAGTTTCTGTTTACTCGATTTTATATCGTATAGAAATATTTCATCGAGTTTGATCTCTCTTTTTTTTCTCTTTATATTTCACAGAACATTAAGAAAGATAATATTAAATTTTTTTCCAGAAAGTTGAGTTGGCTTCCTTGCATATAGAGTTTTTATTAAATTTTAAATTGAGTTAATTTATCTCTTGTACGACTCATAAGGGTCATTGTTTTCTATTCTCGTTTTTGGCTTTGAGTTCCCCTGCGCGGAAAGGGATTTTTCTTACGAGTCCCCAAGTAAAAAGAGAGGTGATGTTATTCCTTTTACTCGGTAAAAAAGTCTAGAGATTAATTTGTATCTTTGGATCGAAAATGCATAGATTTTCTCCTTGTATTAGGGCTTGAGCTTGGCCATAACAAGCTTGGAATAGTGGAACCCCGAAAGAGGAACAAACGGGAGTGGATTACACAAGAAAATAGTCGAACCACTATACATCGTGTGTCTTCTTTCACTTCTGTTTTTTTTTTATCATTTAGAGGCTGGTGTACTTGAAAATTATTTTATTTTCAAAGCCTCAAAGTAAATTTCAGTGATCAGATTTTGGACATAATAAATTGAGTTAATTCAAAATATTTAATAATTTAAATTGTCCAAACTCTGTGAGATAACTAAAATTGGTAAGTTAGTTAATTAAAATTTAGGCCTACTCACCTCCAAATTTAATTAACATAATTAAGGATCTAAATAACTTAATTATAGCAGTGGAACGGAATCGGATTAGTACATTAGGTAAATTTAATTTACCTAACAGAAAACGCCCGACGATCAGAAATACTTTGATTTGTCCATCCCACTATAATTAAGTTAGTTAATCACCAAATTTACATTCTGTAATTTTACTTACTGCATCTAACATTTACTTTCTTATACTACTAACATTTATTTTTATTTTCCTGTATCACTAACATTTACTTACTGCAATACTAACATTTACTTTCTGCATTTTTTTACTAACATTTACTTTCTTATACTACTAACAATTATTTTTCTATACCACTAACATTTACTTACTGCAATACTAACATTTACTCACTGTATTTTTTTTCTTTTTGCAAACTAATTTTTACTTCTCTATATTTTTTTTTCTTCTGACTTTTTGTTATCTTTTTCTTTTTGTGTACATATGCATATACTATATATATATATATATATACATATAATATATTATTATTATTTAAAAAAAATCTCATATTCAGACACTTCACATCTTATGTATTAGTAAATTAAATTTCTATATATATATATATATATATTTATACTAAGTATAATTTTATATATTATCTATATATATATATATACATATTACTCTTACTTATTTTTTTGTAGGTGTCACTTTAAAATTGCTCAATTGCTCATGCTGAAAAGATTTGCTTGAACGTTCTTGCTTAAGAATAATAAAAGCCTCACAATAATAAGTAGTTTTAAAAGTACTTAATTTTTTTAAATATTAATCAAATTTAAAATTATAATTACACCTAATTCACCTCCCCACTTGGGTGTGCAAGTGGACCAACACTTATTTTAATAGAATATTTCAAAAGATATCAGAGAGAAGAAATATAAATTAAAATATAATTATTGATAAATTATAGGAATTTATTAATAATTAATTTTTTTATGAATTAAATAAATAATAAATAAAATTAATGTTTGCATTAAAAATTTATATAAAATATGTTACAGAGGGTTTATTTTGCATCTCATAAAAAATTAATTTTCTTTTGTTATCCACTACTTTTTGCATCTAATATAATATTTAAATAATAAAATATAAAAATTTCAGCTACTACCAAAATTCTAACGTCAAAAATTAATTTGTACTCATATCTAATAAAAGGCAATTTTACTCTCATTTAATTTCCCTACCTAAATATTAATATTACTAACCAGCCAAACTCAAAGTAATTCCTTATATTAAGATTTTATATATGATGTAATATAAAATTAATTTAAAAATATATAAATGCAATTTGTATTTTTTAAATGTGAAAAGTTTTTGCTTCACTGTGCCTACTAACATGTCTCAAGAACTGGTTCATAGTAGAACCATAAAACTAAACTAATAGATATATGAGAACATAAATATATTTTAACTCTTTTAAGAGTTAATTTAAAAAAAAATTACATCCGATAAATGAAGATAGTAAGATTGATTGAAAATCGTAACATTAAACAAAGTTATTATTGACAATAAAAATCATATTTGACAATTGATAAAAAAATATGTCTAATTTTAGCGACTGCTAAAATCTTAAATTTATTTAAAAAATTTTTAAAAATTATTTTATATTTTATATTACACAAATTTTAATATTAAATAATTACTTTATTTCACATCCAACACAATAATAAATTAATTCACTTTATTTCACATTCTTCGTAAATTTTAATATGATTAACTCACTTTATTTTACATTCTTCGTAAATTTTAATATGATTAACTCATTTCATTTCATATCATTCTCTTTTTTAAAAAATAATTAAAAAAATTAGTTTTTTTTTTAAATTATGAAACTGAGCCAAAATGTCGTAATCTTAACTTCAGATGGGTAACAATTTGAAGCCACAAATTCGCCAGATGAAAATCATGAAAATGACGTCAAATATCATTTTGAGAACATTCAGTTCAATTTATTATTTAAATAACATAAATATCTCATTTGCAATACCGGAACCAATTGCCTCTAGGGATGATAACGAGTTGCGTTCGAGTTAATTTACCTCAACTCAAATTCAAAAATTATAAATTAGAGTCGAATTTGATCCGATTTAATGAAAATTTAATCGATTTTGAGTTGATTTTCAAGTTGAATTGAGCTTAACTTTTAATTTTATTTTTTTGATTTAAAAATTATACATATATATTATATATTTTTTCTGTTAAATTTATATATATTATATATTTTTTTGTATATTTATATAGGCTTTTTAATATATATTTTAAATCTCTTTAATATATATTTTATATACATGTATATTTAATATTTTAAAATATATCTAAAATGTCTACATGCTTATAATTATATAAATAGAGTTTTTTTAAGCGATCTAACCTTAATTCATAAAAAAATCGAGTCAAGTTCAAATAAAATAAAATACTAGCAAGTTTTGAATCGAGTTTTGAATTTTGAATAATTTGCTGAATTTTTTTTGTTACCAATTGAATTTTCAAGTTTTTTTTCATATGAAACAAATACTACAGTCACCTTATATCGCTAATTTTTATTGATTATGTTTTAAGAACGCAAAATTTATATTTTTATGAGAAAAATTTTCATTGGGCATTAAGGTAAATCTCCAATTCCGCATGCATTCATAAAATCAAAATTATGCCATTTGCTTTTTTTAAAAAAATTATTTTCATACGGGTCTTTTTAACAATTTTGATATGCTAATTGTTAAATTATTATTTTAAAAAATTATTATTAACAAATTTTAGCAATTAATTTTTTAAATTTTTACTTCATCCCGGTTCGATCCCGATTCGATCATTGAATCTTGAACCTTTCAGTCTACCGGTTCTGAAGCCGGTCCGATTTTCAAAACTTTGCCTAACACAGTGATTTGATACCCAACCCTTATATATCTAAATTTAATAATTTCTTCGAACATAATCATATAAATGCAATTTTTTTGTATTAAAAAATGCAAATTTTATTTAAAAAACTGTAATAAACTTATAGAATGCGGCAAGATAAACAGATTTCATGGTTGTTTGGAAAACATATTTTATTTTCATGGTTTGAGCAGAGATTTATTGGAATGTAAAATTTTCTTTAATTCTATTTTGTATTTGCCTCAAGGTTATTTTGACCTTATATACGAACTAAAATGATCTCTAATTCTTAAAACAAAAAAAAGTTTTTAATAATTTAAAATAAAAAATTAATAATTATATTTCATTACATCATATATTAAGTTTGATTTAAATATTTTTACTATATAATGCATAATTTTTAGTATATAAATTAATTTTATTTTAATATTTTAGATAATTTTTAGTATAATTAATTAGGTTTTTTTTTTACCATATTCACATATTTATATATGTGTATATATTAAAAAGTATATTTTTTTTAACTTTTTTCAATCACCAAAGAGAATTTAGATTGTTGTCAGCTTTTCAACTTGGGTGTCCGTCCCTGTTTGATCTATTTCTCTCGTCCAAGTAGGGGTGAAAATTTAGCTTGAAGATCGATAATTGCGCAATGCTAGAATAAATATTTAGCTCGAATTGAACTCAGTTTGAATTATTGAATCGAGCCATGGGCTATGATCGGAATGAATCTAATGGCTCAATTTCTATTTTTTTAAATATTAATAATTTATATATTCAATTATTTATTATTTATACATAAGTATATGTTAGTTATAGTTATGATATCTATTAGATATTTTTATAGGCATAATTAATCTAATTTAAAATCTCAATAAAATTTTTAAAAAAAAATTGAAGCGTTTGAGTTGGCACGATTAAAGTTCAAGTTAGTTCAAAATCGAAAAGAGTGAGTTTAAATGAGAATTAAATTAATACAAGTCGAGTTTGAGTCATACCTAGCTTATTATTAATTTTTTGATAGGGCCCATTAAAATTTTTTTTATGGACCATTGAATTCTTTTGCTGACTTTTGTCTGAGGGTATTATTACCGTACTTCTAGGCTTCTAGCTTTAATTATGAGAATAAAAAAAATTTAACTACAGATAGAATTTATTAAAAAATATATAGATTAGTATTTTTTTACTTGAACTGAAAAAGAATATAATTTTGAGATATTTAACTTCATATAATAGAAAATTTATTATTTTATATATTATAAAATATATAAAAATTATCTCAATATCATAATTATTATGTGTTCAATGTAATATTTTTATTAATTTAAAATATATATAGTAAAAATAAAAATAAAAAACTGATATTTAATATATTAATATTTGGAAAGTTGCTTTGGTAAATGGCCCTTTCATATCTTATTTTTTATCAGTACGCCGAAATAAAAAATACCTAATCACGTGCAAAACATTCAAAATATATAAATTACATATATAATACTAAAAAATTAACAAATTTTAAATCTAACGTTTCACCATAAAAAAGTGTAATTATTAAAAAGTTCTATTTTGTACTTTTAAATAAACTAATTTAGCCCCATTAGGGTAAACTACTCTTTTATTTACAGAAAAATATTTTATTTAAAATTTATTAATTTTTAAGTATTATACAAGTAATTCATAAGTTTGAATATGTTATATGTAATTAAAAAAATTAGTACAATGTGCTAATAAAAATTATTTTATATTTAATTTACAGTTAACATAAATTTTGATATAAAGCGTCGATAATACCTTATGTGGTATTAATATCTCAAAATAAGAAATTATTTTATGTTTAATATAAATTATAATTAAAATAATTTTATTTTAAGTCAAATATAAATTTTAGTATTTCAACAACAACAACAAAAGTTAAGATTGTATCTTATTAAGTGGGATTGATTATATGAAATTTTTATTTTTCTTATATTTTATTAAATAATAATAAAATTTTAATTTATTATAAAATTATTTCTTATAATTTATTATCATACTTTTTTGACCTTTTTTTTAACATTCGCAAAATTTAATACTAACTTTTTTAATTGAAATTTTTATTGATCTACAAATTATATATCTAAATTATTAAGTTGAATTTTTCAAAATTTATTCCCAATTTAGGCTAATCTTTTTATGAAAATATAGTAATTAGCATTTAACTAATTTTATTGCATATGATAAAGATATAATAATATATTGCGTAAGCATATGGTTAATTTAATTTCATTTGCTTCGTAATTTGAAAAAATATTTAAAATTTTAAGATGTTAAATAATTTTTTTTTTAAAATTAAATTTATATAAAATATAAAATAAAATTAATTTAAATGTTAATTTTTTTTAAACTAAAATTAGATTTTATAAAGTAAGAAATAGAAAGAAAAGACTAGGACCTGAAAGTAATTAACCCCGTTGTAGAATTAATGAAGTAGAGAAAAGGGGACGAATGATCGAATTGCCAGCTTAAAAAAGGGAAAAAACGGCATTGTAATCAGATTCTCTCTCTCTCTCTCTCTCTCTCTCTCTCTCTCTCTCTCTCTCGCTCGCTCTCTTCGCACTGGTTCGTCTTCTCGAGCAAGTCGTCCGCGCGCCCTTTCGCTTTTCTAGACGTTAATAACCTAAAAGGTTGTTTGATGTCTCTTATTCCGTCTTTGTTCCACTCCTTCACCGACGGTGCTCCTCGGCACCTGTTTTCCGGCGTTGCCCTAGGTCTTTTGACAAGCTGTTTCATTACTTGAACTATTTGCTGACAAACGACTTGTTCCATGGCTCGCGATCTTCATTTGTATTTTTTTAATTCTACATATGTCTTTGGAGACGATTCAGTGACGAAGATCTTATTCTTGTGTTTCTTGAAATATTAGAGGCTGGAAACTGCAAGGAGGAACAAGATCCATGGAGGGAAATGGCGAAGGAAAAGGTTCGAGCTGCTGGGAGGCGCCGGATTTGAATGGAAGAGCGGAGAAGGTTTCCAATAAGATCATTCCCTCTTGCTGCAGGAAGGCCATGGCTGCTCTGCCGGAAGCCGACGCTAAGTTGCATGCAACAGTAGTCTCCGGATGGTTCTCGGGACATCGGTGCTGCTCTGGTCAATTTCTTGTAGTTCAAAATTTGTTGGCACTTGTGTGGATTCTGTGAGGATTTGTTGTGCTGACAAATAATCTTTACGAGTGCAGATAAGATGAACAAGCCTTTGTATTACAACAATCCAATGTGGCCTGGTAACGAAACCTTACTTAAAAGCGGATTTGATTCATTTGAATACTGCTCTTGTTTTCTCATAATATAGTCCCGATATCCTAACCTGAGCGTTGACAAGGAATTTCGTCAACTAAATCTAAAGGCTAAGATAATAAAACTAGAAATGAAAGGTAAATAGCAAAGGCAATTTTGCTGTGGATAACCTGAAAAGTCATTTCACATTGTCTACTAGGTGTGATCTTGAGTAGAATAGAGGGCCTATTACAACAAGAAAAATGAAGAGTTACATTAGAAAGGAAAGGATAATTCAAACTTGAGGAATCTTTTGCCTCCTTGGCAAAGTCGAACTATGCTGAGGGATTGTCGAATAGCCTTGATGAGAGATAGCCAGGGAGTTCAAAGTTTCTAGATTCAAGTTCGAGCCCTTTGTTATTCCTCTTTTCTTCTTTTGTAGCCTGCTAATGAGGAACACAATAATGTTTTCCCTGCACGCCACCGTTTCTCAGGATATATTAATGTCTTGATACTATTTTTAAATTATTTGGGCATTGCGTATTTCTGGGGGATTCTGTCATTGAAAACCATTGGAGCGTTGCTAGGATCCTTTGTTAGTTTGGCTTGTTTGACGAGACTGTTCGAGTCACTAGTTCGATAATGTGGCCCTTGTGGTTTTTTTTCTTGTTACAACTTATGTTGATCGTGAGTTGGACTTTCTCTCTCTTATACTTGTCTACGTGAACAGTATAGTCTCTTGTGGCGTTGCTAGGAATTTCATGTCTACCATCGATTTTAGTGGCTTGTGTGCTGATGATGCAACATGTTACGCACCGTTGCTTATAAGTAGGGGTTGGTGAATCTCAAAGGGATGCCCTATTTATTTGAAAGTAAATGTTGGTATTCAGGAGGATGGATGATGGGTTTAAGAAGTGGGAGAAGAATTAGGAAGGTGATGAGTCAAAGCTACCAGCTAAACTCAGTTCGACTCCTTTCAAACTGATGAGGTCTTACCTCACTTTTGATCCAAGGCATCAAAGATTGTTGCGCCTATTGGCACTCTTTTGGTCCTTTCCACAGTCCCTCTTTCACCTAATGTAGACTCTTTTTCGTGTAAGCATAAGAGGCAAAGGAGGAAAAAGTAGAAGGAACAATACATTGATATGGCCAAAGGGAAAAAGAAGGAGAGAGCTATGATGGAAAATGAGAAGAAGGAGAAAGGAGTGATCCTTGGTTGCTTGAGTACCTCTGAATCCCTTGGGAGTCGAAGAGTTGTCAGCTACTTATCAGGTGGATTCGGCTCTGATTGTTTCTTAGGGGGTGGGGGAAACTGGGGTTGACACTTCAAAATTTTCCCTTAGTCGAGATTAGCATGTGTGTGTTTTTAATTCCTAGTTTGGTGCTAAGACTTTGGTGGGAGTGAGGGTCGCCTATCCTGATGTGCCGAAGAGATACATGGGAAGTTAACAAGTCTTTAGAGGTGAAAAACACAACCTTGGAGGAAGAGAAGAAGGTTTTGGAGGCAATTAACAAATTGTTGGAGGAGCGCATGCGCAGGACTTCAATCTAGCCAAGGAAGGCAAAAAAAAAAGATATGAATCAAATTACTCAAATATAGATGGGAGAATGCTTGATTGGGGATGGAAATGGGACAACTAAAGAGGATATCCAAAAAAAAGCTTCTTTGGGCCATAAGGGAAAGTGACCCAAAGAAATCTTGCATTGAAAAGTTGTATTTTGTTTTGAGTTTTTAATGGATGTAACTGCTTTAGAGTCAAACAATTTGTATTGAAAGATATTTTCAACTTACTTGTTTAGCTAGTGAATGAAATCGAAAAACTCTCCCTCCCCAATTCTTTTATATTGTGAAGTTTAGTACTTTAAACTCTTGCATATTTCGAGACATAATGATGGAGAATCCTGATGTGATTTGATTATATTAGACAGGCTCCTCAAGCCTCGCGAGCATCACTTCGGTTTTCAGGTCGATGCGGATTGTTGGATTTTGCTCAAGGCGGTGGTATCTTAAGATGCCAACACGTGCTCAATCCTCATGGAGCATTGGACGATTAGATCCCGGTATTGTCACGAGTGAAGCACCCTACAAATATGGAAAAATCTTTTGTAGAGTCCTTTTTGCTCTCCCCCTTTCCCTCCATCTTCTCGAGTTGTTTGATGCCAAAGATGAAGAAATTCGAAGTCGAAGACCAATGGAAGATCGTTGAGGACAATCACAATTTTCTTTCTTACAATCTCCTTGAGCCAATGATCTTGAAGGAGTTCAGAATTGGGGTTCGAAAGAGAAAGTTGGCATGATAATGGCCTTTGCAGAGGATCATTCAAAGAATCCCCACTCCTTTCCCCTCCCCGGGTACTTGTAATGGGAGGTAGGCATACTTTCATGAACTTTGATGGGACCTTGATCAACTTATGTCGATGCAAAAGTTTTTGTTGACACATTCAAGTTTTTTTGGGTTAGTTCCTGCTCATTTGTCCAAAAAGACACCTTTTTTTAGGATTAGCGAAATACTTGTTCTTTTAGGGGATTTGAAGAGGAACATCCCGAGGCGAGTGATTCTTACAAGTTCACCATGCACAATTTGCCCATGAGTCATTTTGCAATTTCACTTTCAGGTTCATGGCTGGTGTAAAGAAGAGGACCTAATGCTAAAATATATTTGAGCTGTTTGGGAGAACATGTACAATTGTTTGTTGGAAGTTTCCTTTCACTTTTTGTTTGTGGTCTTTGTTTAGTCACTTATACTTGTGGTCTTTGGTCATGCTCCCAAAATGGTTCAGAAACACTAGAAGGAAAATAAGAGAGTGGCTCATAGTTAGCCGATTGGGGTTGTACAAAAAAACGGCTGCCTAGAAATAACTACAAGTGTTTGTCCTTCTCTGTATAATTGAAGGTGAATAGATTTTGGCTTGAGGAGTCAAAGAGGGGGGGAACTTTGGCTTAAGGAGTTATAAACTTGGACATGGTGATTGATGAGATAGTGATTTTAGAGGAGGAGGAAGAATTATCTGTTAGAAGTGGTCCTTGACGCGGAGATGTACTTGGATGGTCATGGGGATGAAGTTCCCTTCCTCAAATGGGTGTGGGAAACTTTGACCTCTGAGTTTGTAGTGATTATTGAGGATGCTGACCATGAACATGCACCATGATGTTGATGCTCACTACGACAGTGGTGACATGAGTCGAGAGATCCACGGGGGAATGGCCAAGCTCTATTGTGACAGTGAGCAAGGCCAAGGAGAATGAGAAGCTTGTAGAAAAACTTTCTTTTAAGCTTCCGAAGAGTGTGAGGATGATTCAACAAGTAAACTCGGTAATCTTACCATCAGCCAATTTTGCTTTTAATGAATTTACTAAGCAAAGCTTCCTGTGCAGGAATGTGTGCAAGAATGTGAAATCAGTCGACCCTTTTGAAAAGATCAAGGGAGCATGAAGAGAACTTGAAGAAGGCGAAAGTTTGTGAGGAATGACCGTGCAAAATCTTAAGCGACTTGAAGGCTTCGAAAGAGCATGAATGGCTTAAGTAGACTTAGCTTATTAGCTATTTGAAGCGACTCGACTTGAAGAAGTTATGGTTATGATATACTTAAAAAAGATCATTAAATAGGGAAGATTCCTCTTCAAGTGGGAGGAGATATGATGCAAAATAATAGTGCAAATGCAATTGTAACTCAAAAATCAATAGATAAAATAGCAGATAATATAATTAATAAAAGTATATCTTGATAATAATCACATAATAACCAATAAGATTCAATCTCATATACAAATCAAGTTAAAATATGATGAAAATAAGATCAATTAATAAGCAGAGGACTCACCACGCAAGCTAGGGTGATGCTTTTTCAACAAATTAGAGCTAGGTTACACTAAAAAAGGTGTCCTCACAAATAAATATGCCAACAACAATTTTCACACTAAATTTATGGTTCGCATAGGTGAGCAAATTTGCAATCTCAATGACAAAAACTTCAATGAGGATTCAAAGAACACCAGAGATATGAGTTTGGGCAAATGATCACTTGAATAAGCAGGCAATGTAATGTTGCTAAGTGCAACGATATGATCCTAAAATGTGGATGATGGAGGCCGTCTATTTAGCGATGTTGTTGGTTGAGGTTGGGGCTTCCTAGTGGTGTAGATGTTGTGGAGAATCAAGCATAACAGAGCTGGAGTGATGGAGGTGGTTGGAGAAGAGCAATGGTAGCGTGCAACACTGTCGGCAAGGGTGTGACAAGCAGGACAGAAAACTCGATCGGGATCTGCTCGGTGATGTAAACAAGGACTTGCGCAAACACATCGCGATGAAGGTTTTTGCCGGTCTATGTGAACGCGAAAGGGAAAACGAGGGAAGCGATGGAGTTAAAGCCTCTATTGAAAAGCAAGGTCTTTACGACAATGGCAAGCCTAGGCTGCATGGCCAGCGATGTTAGCTAGGTGAGATTAAGGTAGACAAAGTTCGATGCAAGGATGCTTGAGACCAAATGCATGGAGGTGGAAATTATTTCTAGGAGCCTAGACTATTATTTAGATTGAAACAATTGCATATAAAACAAGAAGAGTAAAGGAATACCTTAAAATTTTTTGAAGTATTTAAAGATTTTCACTTAAGGCGTCAACTCTTTCCTTTATTGAGATACAACACACTAATTTCAATCTTAAATTTCAATTCATTTTAGAATTAAGAAAAAACACAAGCATTTGAAGCTCTATATATGGACCTGTTATACATATAACAACTTACTCAGAAAATAAAAGTGCAATCAAATATACTAAATCTTAATAATAGGAAAAAACACGTCTTCATATTTGACAGTTTAAGGTCCACAAGGCGTGAGATAAAAAATCTTTCGCTAATTAAAGCTATGAATAGACGATTTGTTAACTATAATGGATGGTCCGATCTCAATCATTTGATCCTTCTTACAAATTTTCAACACATCGAATTATTCACTTGATGAACCATCACTCGTCCAACTAATGAGGTAATATTTTGTATAAGAGATGTCACCTTCTATTACTCTTTACTAATTAATTTTCCCACAAACAATACAGAATATTTACTAATTCCATTCAGCAAAAAAAAAAACACCCACCAAAACTTCAACAGGTAAACATGATATTAATATGAACGAAATACAAGCTGATCACAAAACATATAGATGAACCTGATATTGATACGAACGAAATATAAGCGAATCACAAAGCATTTGGTAGATGCTTGGTAGCTACTTAAAGGGCATTTTTACGGACAACTATGAGATATGATAAATATAAGTCACGACTTTCTGTTTTTACTTCTACAATTTCATTCCTTTTCTTTGAAACTCGGCTAAAGCCTAGAATAATATAAAAAGTAAAGCAAGTATATCAAGTATAATATATAATCACGATCCTCACAAGGATCGTAGAAAAATCAATTTGGAGATGTGCACCTTCATCTTATTCTATATCAATAATACATGCATAAAAAGCTATAAAGTTTGCCGACATGTTAGTAGATGTGTATACAATTTAGGGGTGGCAAAATGGGTCGGCGGGTCGGGTTCGGGTTTCAGAAACCCGAACCCGACCCGACTCAAATACCCTCAACCCGAACCCGACTCATTTATTAAATGGGTCAAAATCCATGACCTAGTCAAACTGTTCTGGATGAGCATTGAACAGCCTTGATGAAGGATGGTTGTGGAGTTTAGAGTTTCCAGGGTACTGGAGAGTATCGAAGTCTTTGAACCCTTTGTTAGTCCTTTTTTCTTCTTGTCATAGCTTGGTGATGAAGGAACACAATGATGTTTTCTCTGTACGTTGTCGTTCCTCGAGATATTTTATTGTCAATACGTTGCCTTTTAGCGATTTGGGCAGCAATATCAGGCTTTTGTTAGTATTTTGACACCTTTTTTGTGTGGAGTATCTAGTAAATTCTGTGTTAGAAGGCGATCGTTGGAGCTCCCTTTTATTGACTCGCCATTTGGCTAGACCGTTCGAGTCGCTTGTTCGACAATATACCTCTTGTGGTCATTTTCATGCGACAGCTTGTGTTGACTGTAGATTGGACAAGAGATCACAGATGTGATCTCTTGTTCTTTTCTCTATATAACTTTAAGAAAATGGTATTCAAATATAGGCTACCTTAGCAAATGTAGGCATATTCTTTGCCTTCACTGTTTGTGTGCTCTTTGAATCAGAACCTGAAGTTTCTTCCTAAAACTTTGTCTGGCTTCGTGGGTTTGTTCTTGCATGTGCATGGTTCACTGGCCTAATTATCAAATAGTTGACAAGCTGCTTCTGATGGTATCCAGTAACAGGAATTTCCATGATGTTCTAGAATATGATGAAGAATGAGCTATTTATCTATATATACTTTATAATTCAAGGTGGCTTCAAGCAAATCATATTTATTGTCTTTGTTCATTTTAGTCAATTTGAATCCCATATCCCTGTGTGTGATTGCGGGATTCATGGGACATATTTGCGTGGTATTCACATCTTTAAATGCCAGCCTTTTCACTTTAGAATTTGGCACATATTGGAGGCAGAAGCTTTGTGGGGAAGTCTTATGTACTGCAATTGCTCCTTTCTAATGCATTGGATTGTTTTTTCGGCCATTGTCTTGATCCTTTTTTCCTATTATTTCTTTTTTTTTCCTATCTGTAATACCTTGATTTCTTCACAAAAAAGGAACTCTGAGCATTGTAATAGCATTTACTGGCAAGTGTCTAACTTTGCCATTATGAAATTTGCATCATTGCGACAACTTTCTTTTATTGCTTTTATTAGCATGCTGTACCTTAATTGTCAAAAATTGATGTCTTGGTAGCGTGCATCAAAATTCTTTTAATGTTCTCTAATATAGTACTGAGTATATTTTACCTTTCTCTTTTGCAGGTGAAGCACATTCCATGAAGGTTGATGAAATTTTATATCAGGGGAAGTCAGATTATCAAGATATATTGATTTTTAAGGTGTTAAGATGGCAAATACCTTAACTTAGATGCATTTACTTGAAGCTGTTGTTTTATAGTCAAAATTCACTGATTCTGTTTACAGTCCACGATATATGGAAAAGTGCTTGTGCTTGATGGTATTGTGCAGCTTACTGAAAAAGATGAATGTGCATATCAGGAGATGATTGCTCACCTTCCTCTCTGTTCCATTCCATCCCCGAAAAACGTATGCAGTTTATTTAGTAAAAGGTTTTTTTGTATTCACATGTGTGATATAGTCGATCATGAAACATTTGTTTTATTTCGTGTAATTAGCTTATGTACTTACATTCCCTTGCAGTACCCTAATTGTAATGTTTGTGGTGATTAACGCATAAATTAATTCACTTAAAGAACTTTTCTGGTAAATTTTACTTGTGATGTTTATGCTCACTGAAAATTTTTATCAATGGTTGATGGAGATGCATGCAGAGGCTTTTCTTTGTTTGTGAACAGCCACCCAGACCGCTTGGAAACTTGCTTGAATTTCTAAGACCTTTTTGGTTCGCTTACTATTGTATTTGCACAACCCCCAGCATCAATAAAACATTGACATAAAAGAACTGTATATCAACTTGTCATAAGTCATGTATTCCTAATCTTTATATGCTTCAATTTGGACTGAAAAATGTATTAGCTTTTTGGTCAGTTGCCAAGGGATAGGGCTCAAATAACACAAATCAATCTTGTGTAGCTTGAACATTATGAGATGTAAATTTAATTTATTACTAGATTCCGTATGAGAAATCTATGTTAAGAAGAATTTGGTGTTTAGTACATTCTGATATGGTTAGCTCTGATGAATCAACACTAAATCTGCAAGCAGGTTCTCTTGTTTGACATTTTCTTTAACTGATTAATGCTATATGCTCAGTCATCCTTGTGTATGATTATTTTAGGGCCTTGTTTGCATTTTAAGCTTACTATTAAGCAGTTGTCATTGGCCTATTTTTATGTAGTTTATCATGGATCTTTGGTCAATGTTTTATGTATGGAGCTGACAGTTTCGTTTAGCTCAACTCGATAGTTATTCATAAAATCTAGTAGGTCTTCTTTTTATTCTTCTTAGAATTTCCCTGGGAAGTCGTATATCATAATATCGTGGACATGTAATGATGTCATGATGAGCATGTTCAAGGATTTGAGTGATTTTTTTCATACTTTAGTGGTCAAGAGTCCAAAAAAGATATGATAAGAAATTACAAAGAATGATCTTACACATTTATGGCTAAATGAAGATTTGTTAATTGATAGAGTGCAATAAAAATAACAGATTTATACAACTGATCCTATCTAGTGGGATAAAGGCTTAGTGGTGGTGGTTTTTGTTTAGTGGATAAAAGTGCTTTAGTTAAGGTGGGGTTTTATTTTGTCACAACAACCAAACCTTTTATCTCACTAAATAGAATCAGCTACATGAATCTTTTATTTTTATTGCACTTTATCAAATAGCAAATTCTTATTTAGCTCCAAGTAAGTAAGATCATTTTTTATAGTTTCTTGTCATGTTTTTTTTAGTCTCTCTTTCTCTTTTTATATGGACAAGATTTAATAATCTAATTTCACAACAAAGATTATTAATGTTAAATGAGGTTTATTTACTTTTGAATGCTCCAACACTTTTGAGCTGTTAAGGTTTTTTTTTGAAATTAAGCTGTTAAGGTTTTGATATAAGAATTCTTGATACCTTATCATTATTTAATTTTGTTAAGCTTATAAATATCAATGACATCCTAATTTAATTTTTCATGATATATGTTTTTGAATGCAGGCCTATTAACCAGTAACATGTAAATAAAATAAGTATTATAAAAATGATATTAAAGTGGATGAATGGGTATACATGAAAGGATAAAATGATAAATGTATACATTTGTGAGAAGATTGAAGCACCTCAATTGAGAATAAACTTAGAGAGTTTTGTCTTATACGATATGAACATATAAATTATTAGCCAATAGAAGCTACACTAAGTAGAGTTGTATTATTGAATTTTTTCCTTATAAAAGAGGAAGTGAATGACCAAAAAAGCCATAACAAAAAACTATAAGCAATGACTTTCTATACATGTAGCTAAATAATGCATTATTATTTGCTAGAGTGCAATGGAAACAAAAAATTCGTATAGCTGACCTTACCTAGTGGGGTTAAGGCTTGGTTATTGTTGTTGTTATCTCCATCTTTTAGATGTCTTTTGTAATGTGCATTCAAAAGTTGGTAGTTCATTTATGGCCTCAACTAAGGAAGTCTTTGTTATCTGTTGACTTCTCATCATTTCTGTGTGGTTAAGAGTGATGGACAGTGCAATGACTCCCCTTTCTCAAATATCCTCCTTTTTCGTTAGTCTATATCTTAGTTGTTAAGCAACAACCTAAATTACATTTGGGTTCTTGAAACTAATTCCAAACAATGACAACAACAATTATGCCTTCATCCCGCTAGTTTGAATCGGCTACATGAATCTTTTGTTTCTTTTACTCTCTATCAAATAACAAGTCCAATTCCAAGCAATCACGAACAAATTTTTTTTTCCCACTACTTTCTCTTCTTTGAAGGTGTGACGTCCCGGCTGTCAATACTCGATCTCTCTTTTTATAATTGGCCGAGCTACTAACAACCGAGACGTCAGACTTATAATTTTACAATATGCAACATATATTTTAACATCCATCTTCTTGTCGTAAACTCCGATATCTCACATCATGTCCTGTGATCCTTTTAGTGCATTACCTGCCACCAAAAATATCAGGAGTCTATTAATACAAACTCTATAGGTAAAACAATATCCTAACATATAACATGAATATAATATGAATATTTAAAATTTTGTAATGTTATAATATTATTCTGTTTAGTGATGTGAATCTAATATAGTCTTGACAAAAGTTAGTTTGTTATTCTAGAAGCCTTGACAGGAGCCGCACTTTTGTAACGGTGATTCCATTTAAGGACAACACCCGTCGTACACTCCCCGCCTTCGTCGGAATAACATATATATGAAATTTTTTGCCCTCATTGGTTCTTGGGATACAAAAATTCTTTAGTATCCCATCACCTCACAAATCATCAAATCCAACTCATTTCGTTGTTCAATTAGTAAAATACTTGGCTTAGTATCACAATTTTCATATTCTCATAACATTAAATTATATATTCATAAACATAATAAACCAATATTAATTTTAGATGAAAGAATTACCTATCGTATTTATCATTTTAACAAAGCTTGAATTCCTCCTTTTCTTCTTTTTTGTCTTCTCTGTTTGCAGCAGTAGCCGCTACTGCTCTTCCTTGGCTTAGCGGAGAGACAAGGGGCAGAACAGAGGGGCACGGGCAGAGGCAGCAAAAACAGAGGCTTAAAGGGTTAATTAATTAATCCTTAATCCCTTTCCCTTTTTTTTTCTACGTGGCAGAGAAGGAGGAAGAGATGGTGGTGGGCTGGGCGCTACTGCAGCCGGCAGCCCATGCTTATTTCTTTTTTTAAAGAAAAATTACAATTTAGTCTCTCAATTTTCATATCCTTATAAATAGGTTCAAAATTATTTAATTTGAGTCCAAATCAACTTTAATTTTTAAGTCTCAAATCAAATTCTTGGATGTCACATGAGGATTAACTAAACCCCAAAAATGACTGAGCCTTCATCTAAAAATCATATAGCTGGAGAAATGAAATATGTTCATACTTTTTTTGAAACTTAAATATGTTCATGCGTTGCTAGACATGAAATCAGGTAAGGTGTTATAAAGTCTCAAGCACATGTACAATGTGGTGTTAAAACTCTTCCGAAAGTTTTATCTAGATTGGTATATTCATAACAATAAGAGTGGATATAGTGCATTTTACTATGTAAGAATATTTTATGAGTCACAGTGTCACATCCCTTCACCTTATCCGCCCTACTCTTGACGGCAGTGGAGGTGTGACGAAAAGGCAAGGAAAGAAATGAGAAGTTTAATTGAAGGAAAAACGAAAAATCACAATAATATAGAGGTTCAGAGTTTCCTTTAACAACATTTCATAGTTTCATTATAAGACAACACAAGTTTAGAACAACAAAATAAAACGGGAAACAGCTAGACTTCATCGATCTCCTTGTCCTTGCCCTGTGCTTGTTTGGGTGAAAGAGTACCCACCAAAAAGGCATCAATCCACCAACCTAAGGACTAAGTAGACAAAAATTCACACTATAAAAATTTCACAAGCACATCGATCATCTCATAATATCATCAACAATTAACAAATTGTAAGCATATTCCACTTATTTTTTCTTTTGTAAATGAATATTAATAGAATAAATTTGCATATTAGTCCAGACATATGGTAAGCAAAGGGACTCACTCAAATCAGCCATCAACAACGATAATTAAACAGATATTTCTTTTATAGACCTTGAACCTCGATTCCGATGGTTTGGTCATTTTCAACATCGGTCACGATGATTAAACTACGGCATCCCCTGTAACATCAGATACAATACTCACCATTCCCCATAACATCGATCACGATGATCAAGCTATGGCATCCCCGTAATATCAGATACAATACTCATTCCGCTGGTTCGACCTTTCCCCACATCGGTTACGATGTTTTACAGTATCTCCCATAGCATCAGATACGATACTGCTCAGTTCGTTAGTTCGGCATTTCTTACCATCGATCACAACATCCTCCATAACATCGGATACGACATTCCTCGACATTGCCTATAACATCGAATACGACATACCTCGGCCCATAACATCGGATGCGTTACTACTTGATCCACTGATTTGACCTTTCTCAACATCGGTCATGATACTTAAGCAGATACAATACTCTTCGATCTCACTTATAATTACTGTCGGGTGAGGCGCAAGCAAAAGAAAAGAGGATACATATAATAGTAGATAGAAAAGAGATTCTTCTACAAAACATCAGGGACGAAGTTTAAACCCACTTCCGTCAACTGGCCCTGATTTCTTGGTATATTGTTATTCTGCCCAAACAAAATTGAATAATTCTCAGCGATTACCAAAATAGCATACTGTCAAAGATTATTGCCAATCATACCATTAACAATAGACTGAAAATCAGTAATATATCATTGTCAATCATACTCTCAACAGTGGACTGGAGATCAATAATATCTTTGCTAATCATACTTTCAGCGGTAGATTGGAAATTAGTAACATATTTGCCAATCATTCCCTCAGCAGTAGACTGGAGATTAATAGCATATTGTGAACAATCCTCAGCGATTATCACTTAAAATCATCATTACTTAATTTGGGCAGACACGTATACCACGGGAAATCAATGTCTTAACCAGTTCTCGCACATAAAACTTTTAATTTAATTCATCTTTCAAACAAGTCCTTTAGACTTGGCATTCTTGTTGTCACCAATTCAATATATAGCCCAACAAGTAATATGATAGCAACAACTACAACATTTCTGCACTTAAACACAAGAGTATATTCATCTAAGAAATATCTTAGCAAAACAAAATATCTGTAAAACATTCACAATTCAAAAATTAACTTCAAAACTTCACGTTGCGTGCAATATTCAAGCATTTCAATCCACGAATAATAATATGCATTTTAATTTGCCCAAAATACTAGATTTAAAGCTTGAATTTCTAAATTTCTATACATGAGCTTTGCCTACCTTGTGTTAGCCATTCTTATCAGCTTTCAATCAATACTTCTTCCCAGAATTCCTTCCGCTTCCTCTGAATTTCTTTCTTTTCTTTAGCTATTTGTCCGGCTCCAAAAAGATCAAAACAGAATGGAAAGTGGAAAAAAAAACACAGCCAAATAATATATTAACAATAATCCTCTATTTTTTTAATCTAAATATTTTCTTCTACACATTGCCATGTCTTTAGACACATGGCACTTAAACTTCTGATTCCCTTACACATGGCATGAAGGTCATGGCACTTGGCATGGTTGAATGCTAGCTCAAAACCAACTCTTTAGGTTATAATTATCCTACTAAAAATACTGTTAACACCTGGATTCAGCTTTGAATCTCAGCTGTACACGCGGCACTTGGCTCACCTTACTTATCATCGTGCACGAGGTTCTGTTCATCGTTCACGATATTTAACTGATCAGGCTTCGCTTTTGCAGCTCTAACCTCGCGCACGATGTTTTGGGCATCCGCACTTCCAGTAACATCTCAACCTAATTTTTAGATTTTTTTAAATTAGTACTATTTTGGTCCTCATGCCAAATAAGGCCTAAATAAAGGGGGTCAATTCCACTTTAAAACATAGTAGAAAGTACATGAAATAAATAAATGGACTTGAAAAAGTTAATACTAATATTATTGATAAACTAAATTTATCAAATAAATTTGATCACCCATTGAAGGTGTTATGACTATTTGATCTAAGTCATTGATTATAAAAATGTCCCCTATCATGTTTATTATTTCTAGCACATGGAGGGAAAAAAGAAATTTTAGTTGTATTGATAATAAGTTTGCTCATGGGTGTAAGAATAGTTATCTATTGGTCATAAGCTGCTGACTTAAGCTTTATTGCAGTTAGCTGTTGGATATTTTAACGCATTTCTTGCATCCATATAGCTAGAATTAAGTGCATCTTTGGCACGTGGTTCCTTTACCATTCATCTCAGTGGGAGAGCTTTCTCTTTCCATCTGAAAATGTGTGAACTTAAAATTTCGGATGTAAACATAACCTTAATTTTGTTCCTTAAAATATTGTCTGTAACCTTTCAAAAAATAATTTATGTAATATCTTTATCACTAGGAAAATTTCTTTTTAACCATCACTTGTTTAAAGATATATTGGGATGATCATGCCTAATGTGAGTTTTGTCCAATGGTTTTAGAACTCGTTTGGGTTATATAGCATTTTCCTTCTTTTTACAACAGATACTCGAGTGATTTTGCTATATTTCTTAACTGTTTTTTTCTGCCCTGGAGTGCTTCAGACTTTCTCAAAATTATATCTGCGTCAGGACACTTTTTCTGGTTGGCAAGGCACAATATTATCTTATTTTGCTACGTAGTCTTGGATGCCATGTCCTTGATGCTAATTTTTATCGATACTCCAATTTATGTATGTCATCACACTTGTATGATCTTTCTGCATGATTAAATTGTATTGGAACTATGGAACTCCATTTTTCAGGTTTTGGTCATAGGAGGTGGTGATGGTGGAGTTCTGCGGGAAATTTCTAGACATAGTTCTGTTGAGCACATTGATATTTGTGAAATAGATGTGCTTGTTATTGATGTAAGTGTACTACAGCTTTGGATGTTCTCTAAAAGCTACAATGTAGACGCCTATAGTTCAGTAACTCCACTCTTCCATGTTGTAGGTTTGTAAGAAATTCTTTCCTGCACTATCTATTGGTTTTGAGGATCCTCGTGTTCGTCTTCATGTCGGTGATGGTATGCTATGGAAGCTGGAACTTGGTTTTGGCTGCAGTATTATCATTCTTTATGCTTTAAAAATCAATTTATGGAATTTTTTTCATTCTTTTGTGAGAGTTTTTTCTTATAAAGGTTTCTGTTTTCAGCTGTTGAATTCCTACACAATGCAGATGAAGGGACGTATGATGCAATTATTGTAGATTCATCTGATCCAATAGGTATTCTTAAGTTCTCCGCTTCATCTTTTGAACTGGCTACTCTTAAATTTTGTGGAGGGTTATCTAAGGGGTATAGGATAGAATCAATTTCAGTAGTAATTTATGGAGATGGTGCTTTGAAGACGGAAGGTCTCATTCTACTTTGTGTTCATATGGATTTTTTGCATTTATCTAGCAGATTTTGATTTATATGGTAGAGTTCAAGTTACAATTACCAGACGGAAATTCCTTGGTTTTTTTTTTGAATCTATTTTTTTGTTTTTTTCAAAACATCTTCACGTTAAATGGAATTTCAAAGTAATGACCTGTGTAGGTCTTGTAACTTCATTCTTAATCATTATGGCAGATTGGGTTACAAACATGTATGTCATATGCCTGAAATACGTCTTACACCAAACGTGGACTTACATATAAGATGGTGATACAGTTAAATTAAGGAGAAGATTGGTATGAAAATTTCTTTTTAGATATGCTTTGAAATTAACTTTGGCAAATGACTTATGCTTAGGTTTAAAAAAGCTAGTGATATGCTCAAATTTGTATATTTTCCCTAAGCATTACTTTGTGATAAAATTCTCCAGGCAAGTATTTTATAGCCTTATCCTGGAAATTGGTAAAATGATTTAATTTCTTAAATTTCAGGTGTTTGTTGTACCATTAAGATAAAATCAATCATAGTGCAAGACAAATATGTGGAGACATGAAAACTTTAAAATCAACAATTTTAATGTGGTAACTTATTAAAAAACACTATTATTTTTTAGATATAGTTATTTAATAAATAAAAATTTAAATCCCACAGGAAAATCATTTTAAAATTAAAATAGGATTGGTTCTCAGATAAATTGAAATTTATCAAATGAGATTCAAGCTTGTTGATTTTGAAATTCAAGAGGTTAGATCTGTTGCTTTTGGCATTTAGTTGGATTTTTCTCTCAAATTCATTTAATGCAACAGTAATTTTCCCCTAATTGAATTTTGGATGTCTCAATTTATGGCTAACAAAATAATCAAAATGAATTACTTTTACTGCGATCAAATTGTAGGATTCAGTGTTTGGCTTGATTAGTGTTCCCACTAGCTCAATCAGCAGCACAAACGTTGGATTCATTGTAGGAGCGCAAGTGTGAGTGCAAAAAGGTTGAGCTATATAGACTTGCTAACGAGCAAGTGCGACCAGTCGGTACCTTGTATGGTCGCAAATTTAGCGTCCCAAGGTGCAGGGCGTGATGTGGACCTATAAGGTGGGTGAAGTTGGCAGAGGGTAGAGCAGAACAAATCAGGTATTTAGGTGACAGGGGATGGAGTATTCCTCGAGCATCGAAGGTTGGGGGGAATTCTGTAGGTGCTATATGCTAAAGATTTCGTTTCAAGTTATAGCAGATGACGCATGAATCTTTGGTCGTGGATGGTGAGCTAATTAGCGTGTGAAATGCTCGTGTAGGTCCATTGATGCTGTTGTTGGTTGGCGAGTAGGGGCAAACGATAGCAAAATGCACCGTGAAAATCTATAATTTTGGTACATTGCATCTTGGAAAATAAAAATGTACATGTTACACCCTTATACTCCCATAAGCACAACACTTTATACTCTAAAGAAATGGTGCAAAGTGCCAAATTTGAGTTTTAAAAGGTACAAAATGGATGTACTTATTTTTAGGGTCCCAGTTGCGATTTTCTTAGGCACGTTGTGCGAAGTACATGATTGGAGAATGACTGAGGAGGAAAAGAGTGGCGCATGACATTTTTTTGAGATTTACATGCAGGACATAGAATTTTGTCAAACTTATGCGTTTCACTTAAATACTTCAAAAATTATATGTACCACGCCTAGTTCTTAGTAATATTAAGTATTTTAATTAAATTCACCCAAATTCATATATCTTTTCAGTTTTATTACTGTAAATATTTAATTACTTACATTTTACCGAACTATCTTCAAGGTTTATTTCATAACATAATAAAAATCACTTTGACAGAGCTAAAGTGGATGTAAATTTTAAAATTGGGTGTGCAACGACAATTTTTGAAGAATTTGGGTGAAGCGGGTAATTTCACTAGAATTTTGTGTTCTATATATAAATCTTTGTTTTTGCGCTTGGATGGTATGAGTAGGCCATTGAATAATTCTCACATATAGTCACTCCTACATTTTCCTTCATCTGTATATTGATCCTTTAACTAGAATTTAAGTATCTCTTATTTAAAAGTTTATAACTAGAATTTAAGTATCTCTTATTCAAAAGTTTATTTCATTATCAGTTGTCTATTATAAAGTAAATAGTTCCATTACATTAAAAATTTGGAAACATGAAAATAAATGTAGGAAAATAAAATGTCAAATAAAAACAAAATAAAACATCTAAATATGGGTTTTCCCATTCGACTCAAGATCCTTAATCAAATCAAATCTATTTCAAATCAATATGAAAGTGTGGATCAACTAAACTAGTCTTCAAAATGCTAAAATTAACTTGAATTTAAACATTCAACTAGCAATGAAAATATGGAATGAAAAGTATACATATTGTCAGTTGTCCTCACAAATGTCTCTAGTGGGAAGAACTTAACACCGTCGAGTCTAAGTTAGTTAACTTGTGTTTCAAGCGAGCCAGACCACCCTACTTGTAGCCATTTCATTAATTTTCTAAAAGCTTAAGGCTCTGTTTAGTTAGAGGATAAAAAAAACGATTTGGTTGGATTTTTTTAATTTTTTTCGAAAAATATGTATGATGTGAAACAAAAGTGAGTTAGGTATATTAAAAATTGTGTTAGATGTGAAATAAAATGATTATTTAATGTTAAAATTTGTCTAGAATGAGATATAAAATAATTTTAATTTAAAAAAAATTAAATTAAATTTTTTTCCATGACAATTTTAGCTTATGGCTTTTTTTTCCATTAAACCATACAAGGCCTAAGATCACTAGTGAACCAAATATTACTTGACAATCAAATTCAATTAAAAATGATTTACTCAACATGCATTTGATTTATTTGGTGCATAAGAGAAGTGGGTTTGGTTGTGGACACGCTTAGGTTGGGCTTCAATAAGAAACAAAGGCCCAAGACCTCAATTGATTTGCTATTGAGTCTTGATAGCCACTGAATTTGAAATATTGAATATTGACTATTCGTATGGTCTAGTGAGAAAATTCAACATTTATGTGATCAACTCAATTTAATTATAATTTTCAATAAACTTAATTTAGCATTTCATCATCTTAAATAATGTTATAGTCCTACACAAAATTCCTTACACTACTTTTAGTAAGTTGCCATTAACTCTACTAATTATGTTTTTCTAATTCAAATAGAATACAAAAAAATAACACTGAAAAGCTAAAGACAAACACATGCAACGATCTAATGTTGTAGATCTAGACTCTAACAAATGATAATAGAAGGAAACTAGATGTATGCAGACTCTATCAGTGACCTACAAGTTCCTACTAATTTACTTATTCTAATCATAAGTATTAGTTGTGGGCCATAATAAAATTAATTTAGTACCTAGTAAGTGCTTCATAGAGATCTCCAGAAATAATTGACGAACTCAACATAGCAACAACAATTAGTCTCACTGATATTCCTCCGGTCAAACTCATGCCTTCACCTTGATCATGGACCTTTCCCCTTTTGATGTTCTTCCTCAGATAGTTCTCCATTCTAAGCTAACTCAAGGTATACCTTAATAATTTAGTTCTTGTATTATGGTTTTCCAAACTCATCACCAACTCAATATGTTCTATGGTCTTACATTCAAAATTATTATGCTCCTTATTAAAGAATCCCCTATTACCTTGTCATTATCACTATCACATGGAGCATGCAATAACCAAAATTTTGTCCTAGGTTTCTCAATATAATCTCGTTCTTATAGTCAGATGATTCAATTACTCAAGTGAGACTATGCAATATAATCTCATTGGCACTTATGTAGGATGTGAAATTAAGTTATTTTTTATTAAATTATTTTTAGGATGTGGAATAAAGTTCATTTTTAATATTGAAATTTGTATAAGGTAAATTTTCTTATCTGAAGTTATTGTATGTGAAATAAAAATTAAAAATATTCATGGCCCCATTTTAGCCTTGGGCTAAAAAAAGCTTCTCTATCTTATCCTCACCCATAAGGGTAACTCAACATATTGTCTTCCACTAAAAAAAGTAGTTGTGGGTACTAGGTGAAACTCTAGACCTTTATAGCTGCAGGTCATTTTATTTCAAGTCGGTCCTAGGTCCCAATTGACCTTAATCTATTCCAGTGATGATGATCATGTGTTTGTTGTATTGTTTTACTTGACCAGAAAACATGAAATTTGCGAGTTGAAATCTATCCAACTTGATCAAAATAACGATCAAATTTGCCATCCCACTTTGTAATAGAATTTAAATCGCCGCAAAAATGTGACGCGCTAGATGCCTCTTTATTTAGGTCCTGTTTAGCGTGAGGACCAAAATGGTACTACTTTATAAAACAACAATAATAATAATAAATAAGTTTTTCTAATCATTCTACAAATTTTAGTATAAAAACATATTATTTTATTTCACATACTCAATAATTTTCAATAAAAATATCAACTTTATTTTACATCGTACACCAAAATAGTAGGAAACAATTTTATTTCACATCCTAAACCAAAATACTAGATTTCTAGTATTTTGATTATGTGAAATAAAATAATATTTTTTTATACTAGAATTTGTGTAGAATGTCTAGAAAAATTTATTTATTTATTATTATTATTGTTTTGTAAACAAGTACCATTTTGGTCCTGATTTTGGTCCTCGTGCCAAACAGGGTCTTAAAGATGGTGACCCATTACAATACTGTCCAAACTAGCCCTAATGTATGCTATCAAAGCTCTTGATTCAGACTCTATTACAATAGTAAGCTTTAAATTGGTGACATAAGATACTCAAATCAGAATGAGATGATTATATATTGCATGCTAAATTAAAACAACCAAATAAATAAATTATAGACAAAATGAATGTAAATAAAGTATTCAGCAAAGATGCTCTAATTCGGCCTAACACTTTAATGTCTATTTGTTGCAATTATGCTAGACAAATATGTCTAGATCTGTAAATTTTGAAATCAACAATGTTATTTAGGAAATTAAACATAATTATTTGCTAAATATAAGAGTAAGATAAATGTGAATTTTAATTCTTACAAATCAAATCCTTTTAATATTAAATTGAAATCAGATAGTTTGATAAATTAAAATTTATGAAATTGGCTTAGAACTTGTCAATTTTAAAATTTAAATGAGATCACATCCTAGGTTTCAAGCATCCAACCATATTTTTCCTCTCAAATTCAATCGAACTGTAATTTTCTTGCAATTGAATTTTAGATCTCTTTAGAACTAAATAAAATAATCGAGTGTAGTAAATAATTTCATTGAGATTGAGTAATTAGTAATAAGTTATGTTTGGAAGATATTAAACCTTAGCTGGTAGGTGTAGTTAAGTGTTAATTTAGTGTCTGGCCTAATAAATTGATCTCATGGGCTTAATTGGCAGCACAGGTGCTAGATTTGTTACAAGAGTGTAGTCGTGAGTACAAGTTTGGGCCACACAAGTTTATAGACACGAGAATGCGACTAGTATAGATCTTGTGTGGCTGTGAGCTGGGGGACTCATGGTACAGGTGTGGACCGATGAAGGTAGATGAAGCAAGCAGAGGGTGGAGTAGAATGGAGGAGTGTTGGAAGTGAAGGAGGCTACGGGATTTCGTGGGTACTGGAGGTGGTGGATTTTGAGGGAAGCCGTGGCAGATGGCAAACAAAGCTTGTAGTCGCGGATGATGAGTAGATTAGCACAAGCGCATATACTAACATGGGTCACGACGCGCGAGCTGGATGGGTCCATTGTTGTAGCTTTGGCTTGGCTTATCAGGGGATGGCGTTGTGAACCAAATGATCGGATAATAAACAAAAAGAAGGAAAAGAATGCCATGATTTTTTCTTTCTTTCTTTTCATTTGAATGGGAATTAGGCTGTGGCTGTGGAAGGATTTTCAACTAAAGGTCAACACTAGCCATCCTTTCATTGGGATTGGTCCTTCAACCTAAATCAGTATCTCTCATTGCTTAAAATTTTTTTTCACCTGTTTATTACAAGAGTAAGCGACCCCTTTACCTAGATACTCCATTACATAGAAATTTGAAAACATAAAAAAAAGTATTGGTAAACAAAATACTAGATACAACAAATAAAATTAGCTAAACATAAAGGCCTTGTTTGGTTGAAGTATAATTTTTGAGATGTTTTAAGGTTTTTTGAGATGGAGAGGGAAATAAAATTATTTTAATGTTATGATGTGAAATATTTTATTATTGAGAATTGTGTTGGATGAGAAATAAAATTATTTTTTCTTTTTATTGAAGTAACTATAGGATGTGAAATAAAGTTATTTTTTAAGATTAAGATTTGTGTAAGATGTGAAATAAATATAAAATATTGATGAAAATATTTTATGAGAAATTTAAGGGGTTTTGGCCCTCTCCCAAATAAGGCCAAAAGGTCATCATCTTCCCAGCCAGCTCAGAATATTCATTCAAATTAAATCTATATCAAATCAATATGGAAATGGAATAAACCTGAATTTGAATCTTCAATCAATAAAGCAAATATGGAATGGAACTTATACTCCTTGTCAGCCGAACTATCAGCAATGGCAGCATACTTGATGATGAAGGCTAGGGTAAAGTAATGGAATCATGGGAAAGATGTGGAGAACATAAACAGATTGAAGGTAAATGGGCATAGCAACTTCTGGCAGTGGCCGTATGACTCTGACTGTTATGAACTTTGTTAAATTAACAATATAAGCTGTCGAATGGAAAATGTGCTTAAGCTTTTTTTGATGGCAATGGATAGCTAAAAGAACAACCTTGAGAAAATTCTGTAGATATATTGGCATTGAATATTTTCTCCTTCATTTGCATTGACCAAATAATGTTTCAGTTATTTGTAATACCTTGGAAAATACATCTTATGTGAATCTGTTGACGCACCCCTCCCAAATATTTGTTGAGTTGTTTGAATCTGGCTTTTGTGGCATGGTCTAAAAGTTTGAGTTGCATTTATTGTTGGTTTTTAGGCCATATGATTCTGTTTAGACTGCATATATATCTTGTTTTTTTGCATATATTTTTCTCTCTACCCTTCTGTTCCCTCCATTTGGATTAATCTATAAGCATGTACTATCACAAAGAGTTACATTATTATTGGTTTGACTTTGTACTAGCTAGAAAATTTTGATCCTGATATCAGCCTTCAAGAATTATGTGATAATGTTCCAATTTTTTTCTGCTTATCTACAGGACCTGCTCAGGAACTCGTTGAAAAGCCATTTTTTGAAAATATTGCTAGGGCATTAAGACCCGGAGGGATCCTCTGCAACCAAGCAGAAAGTATGTGGCTTCATACACATCTTATTCAGGACATGCTTTCTATATGTCGCAATGTATTCAAGGGCTCTGTGCATTATGCGTGGACGAGTGTTCCTACTTATCCTAGGTACTTATATTCCTTCTGTTGTTTGGTTGACCTTTGTCATTTATGATGAGGAGATATGGAACGCTGATGAGACTCATGTCCTCATTTTTAATTTAGGCTCCCAATGAAGCCTGCTCCAAGCTGGATTTAGGTTTTTTTTCTGTATTATATTTAATAGTGGCTTCCCACTACATTTATGATGTCATGTATGTCCAACTCAATTCACTATCAGCATATACTTGATTAGCGGTGACTGGGCATAGCATGATCCTTTGTCGTAAATGATGTGCCATAATAAGTTCATGATAACCTACTATTCTCTGAACTAGTTATGCTGCAATATATGTTTGTTTTATTGTGGTTTTTGTTGTGATATCACCATTGATCACTTTCATTTGCGAATCTATGTGCATGTGTTTCTCTCTCTCTCTCTCTGAGTATACTTGAAAAGAGGAGTCTCGTAATTTACTGACATGTCTTTCCAGAATCTGTGGCGTTGGACATTCATTTGAACTTAATTATTTATTTCTAGTGAACATCAACAATTTATCATTTTAGAACAAGATTATGATGAACTTATGTTTGTTTCTTAGACAATTCTTCCAAAACAATCTGATGATTTTATGAGGTTTTCTTTTATCAAATTATTGGCATAATGTTTTGTCTTGCTGTTGGAAAGACTCTTTTCTTGAAGCTTTTATAGATTTTTTTTCCTGTGCGTACTTTAATCACACCCTTTGAGTTTGACTGCAGTGGTGCCATTGGATTTTTGTTATGCTCAACGGATGGACCACCAGTGGACTTCCTGAATCCTGTGAACCCAATTGAGAACCTGGCGCAAGTGGGAAAGCCTAAAAGAGAACTCAGATTCTATAATTCCGAGGTAGGTTAACTGATGGATATAAACGTAGTTATCACTTAAGAGAATTCTCATTTATCTGGTGTACGCATCACATGCTTTTTCCCATTTCGTTTTTAACCATATTGCAATGATGATGCCAGTGTTCTCTGCCTCTCTTCTTTAGTAGTGTGATGGCCTTTGTTTATATCTTATAAAAGTTAGCCGTGGGCAAATTTCTTAGAAAAGTGCTATTTACCTAACCCTTACTGAATTTTGGGATGTTATATCTTCTAGACTATTGAAAAGAACTGTTTATTGGTATTTCTAAAATGTTCTTGTTCGCTAGCAGAAACGTGGGGTTCTCTTGTTTCAAACCTTATGTAGATGTCCTTATTTCAGCCTTGTTGGCAGATAAGTTGCTATTGTACTTGAGGACAACTTGTACGTGTTACTCTGGCTTACCCATATGAGAAAGTGCCTGATGCTAGTTTGCCCATTAGTTTTCTGGGGTAAGAGTTTCAGCCTCCCATCCAGAAAAAATCATTCTAATATGACATTCCCGTATGACTTACTATATGGGGCAAGTTAGATAACAAGTTATCTTTCTTGACTAATATAACCGGTTAGTTCTTTAATGACTTTAGCATAAATCCGCCTGCTTATACTACTTTCATCAGCTTGGATGAATGAGATGTTGACAAAACTAAAATTGTTTTCAAGTTCATGTAAAATATGTATCTGGTTTTTTTAACTTCCTATACACAATATGTCCCTGTGATTGTACTCGGAAACAAGGAATTTTAAAAAAAATACTTTGTTTTATATCTTTGTTCATCTTTGTGGTCGGATCTTTTTTTTGCCATTGTGGTTCCCTTGTAAAGATATTTACGAACTGTTTCCTTTTTCCAGATGCACAAGGCTGCCTTTGCATTGCCATCATTTGTTGCCAGGGAGCTCAGCTCACTGAATGGCTTGCCTGCCAGGGTAAATATTTTATGGTTTGCTGGTTTCTGCTCTTTGATTCAATTCAAGCTCCCAGTTCCATATGTATTGTGGCTGTCTTCTTGTTACATTTGACTTAAGTTTTTTAAATAAAAAAGGAAAAAGAAAAAATAAAATTTAGATAGTTAAACCTCAAAATGCATCGAATAGGAAACTTGAATTACACTTAACCAGGTTCAAGTTTACTCTTTGTAATAGCATGAAACTATTCCTGGGCAATCATAATCTATAAGGTGAAGCTTTTAGGTTAGTATGTTATCAGCGATTTAATATAGTATTAGAGTAAGTGGTCTCTAGTTCGAGTCCCTCTCCCCCCCCCCCCCCCCTACCCACCCACCCAACCCCTATTCATCTCGAACATAAAGTTAATGAAAGATCCTATGCTGAAATTCATCCACCTTCTAAACAAAAGAGCTGAGTCATGAAGGGATGTGTAAAAGAATAAAATTATTCATGAGCCATTGTAATTTATAATATTAAGCTTTTAGGTTGGTAGGTAGAAATTTGACAACCTTTATCCAAACACATTAGATGTAGAAAAAACTATTCTATTCCCTAAAATTTCTATCATGCAACAACATTTATAAATTAATTTTTAATTATTTGGGGTCAGCTACATGAATTAACTCCATGTAAAGACACACTCTACGTGAGCACCAGTGATTCAAGATATATAATGATCATATTCCAAGTCAATTTTGTTTTCTATTTGTCTTTTTAATGTCGCGCCTTTTATCCACTCATATTTATAGATAACGGTCTCTATAAATGAGCATAATATAGACATCGCCAAATTGCTTTGTTATCCCTCATTTATCCAAACTGGCTTGCCTTTAAAAACCATAATAATCTTACTTTACCTTTCATCGTATATGCTTCTCAAGAGAAACCAAAAAATTTTATTCCAAAGATTAAAATTTATGGGTGCTCTATTTACATGAAAAGATAGGTGGTTTTTTTTGTCAACATTAAAAAGATTGGCAATGGTAAAAAATCATATGACAAGCATACTACTTGCTTGTTTTATTTTTCCTATTTATACTATGTAGTTATTTGTTTGCTTAGGTTAATGTTAAACCTAGGTAAAGGTTAACTTTATAGGTCACATCATGTAAAAATTTTAATATTAAACTAACAATATTTCATATCTTACACAAACTGTAATATTAAAATTAATTTTATTTCACATCGTACAAAAATTTCAAAATAAAAGCTAATTTTATTTCACTTTCTTTGCACCTCTCAAAATATAACTAGCTTTATTTTAAAATTTTCACAATTCTCAAAACAAAAACATTACATCAATGGTTATTTTTTACCTTCATTAAAAATAACCTCACAAACTGATGCGAGATATTAAAAATGCAAATGATATTTTTAATTTATAATTAGCAAAATTAATTTATAAATTATTTTAATTAAGTGTAAAAAATATTTTCTAAAATATTATTTTATGGTAAATAAGATTTATAAATTTCATAAATTTAAATTATTTTAAAATCTAAATTAAAGTGGATTGTCTGATAAATAAGAATCTATTAAATTAGATTAAGGAGTATTGATTTAATTTCAACAAATCAGATCTAAGATTTAGAAATTAAGAACAGATATCTCGTAATTAAAATTCAACATTAATTATATCCCTTAATTGAATTTAAGACCTCTTGATTTAGAGCCAAATCAAATAATTAGTGTCATGTCGTATAATTTCAATTGAATTAGAAAAACAACTATTAAATGATTCAATAAAATATTTAACTTAATCTATAGGAAGCAATAACTAGTTCAGATCAGATGAGCTGCGAGCGGAAGCGGGCTACGGGGTTGTGGGATTCATATGCATGGTCTACCGAGTGTAGGCTTGGCTGGAACTTGGACACAACTGCGAGAGGCGTGTAGATGGAGTTGTCAAGCGGAGAGGCAAAAAGGCTGTGCGGCGAAGGCCAACGCGTGTGCAGGCACTGGTTTCCAGCGTGCAGGCACTGCTTGCGGGAGCTCCTTTTGCTTGTGCGAGTGTTGGTCTTGCCCACGTGAGCATAGCTCGCTGGTGTTGTGTGCATGCGTGCAGGTACCACTCGTGGGTGCTATTCGTCACACGCTACGACGCTGGTCACGCGGCATTTGCAGTGATGCGCCTGCAGGTTATTCCCAAGTCGGGAGACAAGTAATGGCTTGGATCGGCAAGTTGTTGGCGAGGTGGAAGGCGGCGTTGATAGGAAGATGACGATTGACTTGGAAGATTTTTTTTTAGAAAAAGAAGATAACTAAGCTATCTCAAGGATTCTCACCGAAGGCTAATCCTACCATTTTTTTCGCCGAATTGTCAGCCCATTAACTCGGATCTAAGCATTTAGAAAATTCTAACTCATTTCATTAATCAATAACAATGTCATAATATAATGTTAGGCAACCTCTTTATACAGAGAGATCGTATGAAGAAATTTGAAAATGCAATACTAAATGTTAAAAATAAAATATCAAATAAATCTAAAATAAATGTGGAGCTAATTTTATTACAACAAAATAAAATTAACTCAAAATATGGTAGGTCTTCAAATTTTTCAAATCAGTCCTGAATCTTTATCAAATCTGAATATAACTAATATAAAAAATTTCAATTAGCTTTAATTAATTTGAATTTAAATTTTTTTAATAATATACTCCAATGCTTTAATATACATTAAAAAGATTTACGCTTTCAAGACACCATCAAACCACAATGAAAATGAGGAAAATCACAACATGAAAAGCACTAGTAGATTATCATGCATGCTTTTATCTATACATCTATCAACACATCTTTTAAATATCAGCAGCTCTAAACGGAGTACGTAGAGATAGGAATAGATTTATGATGTCCAAATACGAAGCGACAAAATCCTAGACATATTTGTCATAGCTGTTTCGCTTGATCAAATTATTTGTATTGTAGATAAGATAATTGCAGAAAATGAGCGCAGCAATCCCACCATAGATCCCTCCCCATCAGAAAGAATAGTTGGATGAAAACATCAGGACAAGGAAGCTGAAATCGAAGCCTCTTCTTGCAAACAAGTGTAGAGGGTTAGGTCGATCACCGCCGCAATGGTTAGAATGATTTGTCTCCAGAATCACCCTTGCTCTGGTGAAGGTGTAGGTCAATCTGACAGCAAAGCTGATGGAAATGGTGAAAGCCGAGAAGAAGCTAATTCATTGGATAGGCCGACGCCTTCTCTGGGGGAGACGAAATGGACGTAGATGACAATGACGAACATCTGGATGGAGAGGATGGCGTAGATCTTGAGGATGAACTCCCCACCGGAGCACCAGGCTCTCCAACATTGTCAGGTAGAGCGGCCACGCTTTGACACCGGTTTCCACATCTCTTTTGTGTGGCTGCTAGTTCATCATCGATGAGAAATCGCGATTAGGGTTTCATTTGAATTTTGATATCATCATGGTCGTTAGATTATGCTAATCTGAGTCCCCACCATAACCAAATAGTTTAAAAGAAATTTGCATATATCACTAAATTTTTTATTTATATATTAGACGTTTAATTCTTAATTTATACATTTTCATTTTTATTTTCATATGACAATTTTTAATTTATACATTTTCATAATGATCACATTTTTATTTTTATTTTAAATCTCAAACACCACAATTCCTCCGAAAGGTGAGAATTACGGTAGTGTGAATTTGAACCCAAGACTTTCCTCCGCCGGACTAGAGAAGCTCCACATACAGGACACATTCTTGTCATTTCATCTATTTTTTAATAATATAGAGAATGTATTACTGATCCATCTAAGTTTAGGACGCTATCAAAAGTGGATATTAAGGTGCAACGTGGTTTAACCATAATTTATTGTTATTTTATGCGCGATATATAAAATTGAGGATTTTGTGTTGCATTTGTAGGATAAAGGAGTTAGTTCTCTGTCTCATGTATATGCTTTTGTAATGCTTTACATTTTTTATTTTTTATTTTTTCAACTTAAAGATTTCTATACGCAGGTGCTGGTGAAGTTGAATGATGATTTAAAGGTGAGGGCAATGTCTGAAGAAAACACACCCTTGATTGTTGACTGCTGATTGATCACAACTGATATTCACCATTTCCATCTATGTAGAAATAAAAATAAATAAATGAGCATGCGCACACTATTTCTGAACTCATTGCCGGGGAAAAAAAAAAAAAAAGATATTTCTCAGTTGAGAATGGTGATGGGTTGGTGGTTGATCTATTTTTTTTACTGTTCCTCCCTCCTGGAGTCTATAGCTAATCATTTAAAAGCTATGCAATGGTAAAGTTAAACTGGCCAGTTATTGGTAGGGGAAATTGCATAGTGGTGCCTGAGATTTGGATATATTGGAGATGGATTTCACTATTTCAAAATGATTGTCTTTGTAATGAAAATATTGCATGGTTGCTGACCTTGTTTTTCAAACATTATTAGGTCTAGGCGACCCAGATTTTGGGGACCGATACGTCACTTAGATATGCTATCGAGCAGCAGAGTGAAGCGATAATTATCGTTAATAGTATTATTGTTATGTATATGTTATGTGAGTACTTGTTACTACATATTAGTAATTGTTTTTTTCTAGTTATAAGCAAAATAATGTTCTAAAATGTCCCAACTTTTTATATATGTCAGATTTTTGTCCAATTCTATAGATATCATACCTCTCTGAGAATATCATGATTTATGATTGGTTCCCCATGAATAGTTTATACTCTTACACAAGTCCCTTGCATAAGCTTATTCTTTGGGCTTGGATCAATTTTAGCATAGTTTTTTTTTTACTTTGTTTTGTTTGCAGAAAAATAGTAACGATTAAAAATATTTAAAATATTATTTTATTTCTTATTTTACATAAATTAAAATTACATTTAAAAAATTATTTTATAGTTCTCATGAATGATCTCAAAATTTGAATTTATATAGTATTATTATGATGTGCTTATCTGATAATCTTAGTGAGCTTTTTATTTACTGAGAATGCACAGCAATACTACTAGCTCAGATAATTTATTGGATGACCGAAATGAACTCAGGGAACATATTATACTATTACACAATGAATTTAAATATTTAAATCTTTGTGGAGTAGAGTTTACATCTCAGCTATCCAAAAATGTATGAGGTGTAAATGCAGCCATAAGATGAGTGCGAAGTTGATTTAGTAACCCTGTGAAGAGTTTCTTGAGGGCCTGCGGCTCTCGGATTAACGGAGTTGATAGACTGCCGAATGGGGGTGAGTTTGGCTCAAAGATTAATAGTCATTTGATGTTTGAATCAATATTTATCTCAAATTGAGTTCGGCTTGAGTTCATTGAACTGAATTATGAGTCGTGATCGGATAAAATTGATTTAGCAACAAAATAAAAACTCATCCGTAAATAGTAGATGAGTAAGAGTAGGTATAGTTTTGTCAGCTCTAATACCAATTATCCATTGCCTTGATCTCTATTTTTGTAAATATAAATAATATATTGATTCATTTATTATAATTATGATATTATTTATTTATAAGTATGTGTTAATTATTATTAAGATATTTTTAAGTAATTATGTGAGTATGATTAATTCAATCTTATTTTTTAGCTGAAGCAATTTTTGAAAAAATATTTCAATTATTACGGAGCTTGTGTTAGCTCGATTAGGCTTGAATCACATCGAAGTTGAAACAAGTCAGTTTGAACTAGAATTGAATTACGATGAGTTGAGTTTAAGCCATGCTTGGCTCAGCTTGAACTTTCCCACCTCTAATGCCAATTACTCTCGCCCTCTCCTTTCATTAAGGAATTGTTTTTAAAAATCCATTTAGGGATATTTTAGGTACATTTTTTTGTATGCATATCATAAATTTTTTATTTATATTTGTCATTCAAAGTTTTATATTTACGTACGTGTTAGGCAAAAATGTTTGATTTACGTTCATAACCTTCAAAAATGTTCCATTTATAAATTAAGAACTTAAAACTTGATTTTATGAATTTTTCATTTACATTCAAGCCTAGGGATTTTTTTAATGAGATGTGTGTAAATAATGTGCCCTGGGTTTGTTAATATATAAATAAAAGGGGCATTTAAATATTATACAAAATTTAAATATTATAATTTTTAAAAAATATATTATACTATAGTTCAAATTTTGTGAATAAGATGTCATTGAAGTAATATTTAAAATTTTTAAATGGGCAGATAATTGTCTTTAGACAATTCTCCACTTTTTAAGTCTTAAATTACTAAAATACCTCTAATATGATGAGAGATAAAGAATAAAATATTTTTTTTATTTATATTCGACGTTGTTGTCAAAATGACTCACTTGATATTTTCAACCTCAATAATCAAGATGATTCCTTTTGAAAATCATGATGCTCTTAATCTTATGGATTAGTGTGACACTCTTTATTAGTTTATCAAATGATTAAATCTTAAGCAGATTCAATCTAATTATGCCGGCTTTAGTTTAGGTCCTGTTTGGCAATGGGCTAAAAATCATGGCTAAAATTAGCCATGGCTAAAATCTTAAATTTATTTTAAAAAAATTTAAAAAATTATTTTATATCTCATCTCACACAAATTTCAATATTAAACAATCAATTTATATCACATCCAACACAATTCACAATAAACCAATCAACTTTATTTCATATTCTACACAATTTTTAATATAACCAACTTACTTTATTTCACATCATATACATTTTTCAAAAATAATTAAAAATTCTAACCAAATCTTCATTTTTTTCTTATTACCAAACAGTGCCCACTGATAAAACTTTCAAGTCATAAGAATGAATTGTTAATAGACTTATTTAAATTACGTTAATTTAGATTCAATTTAAATCTAATTTAACTCTCAATCAATCTTCTTTTGAGTGAACTTGAGTGAACTTAACTGCCAAAATGAAGATTTGTTAGCATCCTGCAAAGATTGATTTGCAGCACATGTTTGGTTAGATTAGGATATAAATAATACATTGATTATTAAAATTTTGGAGTGAGAATATCCATAACAATTGTTTTCTTTTCCACTTTGGCTCCGTTTGATCCGTTAAGTTCACACTGATGCTGTTCTAATGTTCCTCATTGAGAGCCTGTGCCTTTTAGAGAAGAAAGTATGGCCTTCGTGTTCATGGCATGAATAGATGAAAATAATTTGAAACTGTGAAGCTGTGATAGCCCAACAAAATGCTCATCCTTCTCAATTATAAAGAGATTAATAGTAACTAGGTCCCTCTAATTTAAGCCTATATACATTCAGGTCTCTTTAGTTTAAGTAAATCTTTTGAGTCTGTTTATTTACAAAATTTAATTTTAATAAGATTAAAATTAAATTTAATGAAAATATTTTTTTATTAAAAGTTGTGAATGATGTGAAATAAAATTAATTATTGTGATAGAATGTACGTGAGATATAATATAAGTTAGTTATTATTTTGGTTTGTACGTAGGATGCGAAATAAAATTAATTTTTTATTTTAAATTATATGCATGATGTGAAATATAATTAATTTTAATATTAAATTTTATAAATAATGTGGCATATTAAGTTAATTTTAAACTAGGTAAACAAATAGAGCGTTGATTCGAGGTAATATGCAAATAAGTTTTAATATTAATAAAGAGACTCAATAAAAGATATTTCTTCTAACTAATGGATTAATTTGACTAATTTAAAACTAAATTAATATTTTAAATAAGAATAAAATCTAAATTGACCCATTAATTAGAGAAAATATCCTCTATTAAGTACTTTAATTAATATTAAAAAATCTATTTGCACTTAACTTCAAACTATAGGACCTAATTAGTTAATTTAAAAACTTGAGAGACCTAATTGCATGTGTTTAAATTCGAGGGACCTAATTGCTATTATTTCATTAAATATATTGTGTGGTACCTCCTGTGATTCATATTTTAGATTGTAATTGGCTTCACAAAGCATTCAAGCAATAGCCTAATGGATGGCTATTTTAGATTTCCTATCATGCCTCTTGTTCAAACATTGCTAGACCAATTTATTGAATGAGCAAACATATGTATGTCTAAGTTTTTGGCAAAAAGATTGAAAATTAGGGAGATTTTGTGTAGGATTAAGTTCTAATTGATAACCAATGAGCAAGTCTTGAGATTGAATATGAATTCTCCTTGTCAAAAGCTAGGATTTCAACTTAACTTTAAGCCAACGTAGATTAGCTCGAGATAGGATCATTAAGAACCCTATTCTACATTGGCTAGTCGCGATCATCAACTCCATGTCGACAAAACAAGTAGATGTTGGACCATACAGCTCTAAAAAAATACCCAATGAAATTCCTCATACATACTTTTATCTAAATTGAAGATTTCTCTATAATCATGCAGCGATAAAACAAAGCTATATATATATATATATAAAAAAAAAAATGTTTCTCATCAAACGTATTGAATTCCTAATATTGGTGAATGAAGTGACTCAAGGGCAATGCTCAAAATGTATCAAATTGCACCATTAAGTAGTCTTACTGACGGACAAAGTACAGTTTGCCGAAGACATGTAGAACAGCCACAACAGCAACGAACCCAATGCTCATGATAAGAACAGTGTTGGGAGACATCTTTCTCCCTGCAGTATCATCAGTGTAAAACTGGAGCATTGTGCTGGGCCTGCTGCTCCCGTTGCTTCCGGCAGCACTGCCGCTACCAACCCTTCTCCTCCGCAAGCTTGCAGTAGCCGCAGCACCTCCTCTTGGTGGGGCCACCCCGCTTAAGGCCATCTTCTTTTACGTCTGTCAAGAGTCGAGACTAATCCTACTCAAAATACGAATGACGAGTGAAAGGTACTTGGAATGAAAATTTTGATAATTCAAAAAGAAAAATAAATCAGTAATAACCACATTTGTATCATATAACCACAATACAAAGCTATACTTTGAGTATCACCGTATCCAGCATATTTCAGGGCAAGTACAACCCAAAACAACATCTCTGGTAACTTCAAAGATGCTAATGATGGTCTGTCGAATGTTTATTATGAACGGGTTTGAATTATAGTAGCAACTGCCTTTCTTCTATAGAAAATATATAGTCTTGCATCTTTGACAAGGCCAATTTTATGGTATCTAAAATAGATCTACGTTATATATGCAAATAATTTAATATGAAATATTATGTTGGTTTGTGTTATGTATAAGGCCCCATTTGGCATCAGGCTGAAAAGCAAAGTTGGCTTAGCCAAAAGAACATCTCATCATAACATTAATCTCAATACTAAAAATATCTTTATTTCGTATGTAAACTTAAAAAATTAATTCTATTTTACATCTACGTAAGTTTCAATATAACCACTGATTTTATTTTACATCTTATATAAATTTCAACATAAAAAATACACGGGTTACAAGAAGCTGAAAAGCTACCATTTTTTTTTCCAACCAAACAGTGCCCATATGCTAGAAATGCAAAACTGCTTCAAAGCAATCTCATAATGTCAAATGATTGCATATATGCATACAACTGATCCTTTCATACGGACTGCATAGAACAAGCAATCAACTATCGATTCTGCAAATCTCAAAGTTATTGTAAAATTTACAACCATGATATATATTAAAACTGAAGGGCAGAAGTATTGTTTTATTTTTCCGTTTGGGTACCCAATTTCTCACATCATCAGTATGAACAATGTTTTCTATCAATATTATTCTCTCTAGATACCCCCCCCCCAAATAGCTCTTTCATTACCTTGTCTACCCATCTGAACAAGTAGAAACTAGATCCAGTAAATATCACAATGCTGATGAACACAGATGATTATAACTGCTAGGATTTGCCTAATAAATTTCATATGGATGTAATTATGAACATCTGCAAATAAATTCATAATCTCGCACTAGAACTTTAATCTTATCCTGGAAGGGAAGTCAGGTACGAAAATCCACAACAATTAACTATTTACTGCAATAGATGATTCAGTGAGGTTGAAGGGAAAGGTGCTTATTAGGAGTATAGTGCAGATTAAGGATACGTATCATTGAGAAATAAATTATATCAAAAGAAATAATAAACCAGAAAAATTCAACCATAATAGAGAATCTTCGAAGATTTACAACAATTATTTATTCATTAATCTTAAAGATGGATGTGCTTGCAGCACAATATTGAAAATAAGATGACAGTAGTTTCTGCGAATATTAACGCAGCTTAGTGAATGACAATACAAAAACAAAACATAACTTGGAATTATGGAGGAAAAAACTGCAAGATAAAAACATAGAGCTAGCAAAGGAAAATTTAAAAACAAAAACAAACAAACAACAATAAAAATAAAGTAAGCCTTTATCCCACTAAGTGTGATCGGCCTGTATTCCTTTTTTAGCTCCAAATATATAAAATTACTCCTTATAGTTTTTTGTCATGTCTCCTCTTCTTCTTTTTATATGAACAAAATTAATAATCCAATTTTTCTTACTGAAGCTTCTATCTATAATTTATATGTTCAAACCATCTAAGCTAGCTCTTTCTGAACTTATCCTCAATTGAGGCCACTCCAACCTTCTCGTAGGTATACTCATTTCTCATTTTATTTTTGCGTATATACCTGCTTATCCATCTTAATACTTTATTTCTCTAACACTTATTTTATTTGTGTGTTTCCTCTTTCTAGGACAACATCCAACACCATATAATATTATTTGCCTTACAATTGTTTATAAAATTTATCTTTGAGTTTAAATGAAAATTTTCTATCGCACAATATATCAAAGACATTTCTCCACTTTATTCATCCTACTTGGATCCTACTAATAACATCATTATCTATTTCACCATTATTTTATGTGATTGATCTAAGATATTTAAACCACTCGCTCTTATAATTTAATCATCAATTGTCACTTCTATGTTGACTAAATTTACACTTTATATATTCAATTTTTGATCTGCTAAGATGAAAATCTTTAAATTCTAATGTATTTTTTTATAACTCGAGTTTTGCTTTGGCACCTTCTCTAATCTTATTAACGAGGAAGATATTATCTACAAAAAACATATACCAAGGTACTTTTTTTGAATGTGTTAAATTAAAATGAAAAAAAAATAATAATAAATAAAAATTAAGTTGCATCTGCTAGGATTTAAAATTAGGTCAACCTAATAGATATCCTAACGATCTAACCACAGCTAACACATACTTATTTGCAAATAATAAATAACTATATTAAATGAATAAATAGATTTACTATATTTAAAAAATAAAGATCTAGCAACATTTGGTCCGATCAGATCATGGCACATGGCTCGGCATAATAAACTAAATCCGAGCTAAATATTAATCCGAACATCAAATAATTATTGATCTTTGAACCACACTCTTACCCCCGGCCTCCTACCCATGATATCATGAATTGATGATGCATAATAGCATATCATACCAAGCCATGCAACACAATTTGTAACATCTCGTGATCCAAATTTAGAGGTATTATTTGTTTTGGCTTCTGAAAACTGCATGACTTATGATAGATCATTTATCCCAATACTGCTCTATCTTAAGCACATCTAACTATAGAATTTCTCATCATTATTCATTAGCCTCACATTTTTTCTCCAAAAGACACCTTTGCAAATTAGGATCGCATTATCTACTTCTAGAACTCAGAAACTTTCCTCCCTTTATGATATGGAAAGATTCATTTCTGTGCCCCTCTTATAATTATTTATTGACCTAGAAGTCTATTAAAAGTCACACTTTACTTCAGTGAATCCCTTTTCTTGGGGCATCAACCAACAATCACTCTCCGGCCTCTTCAGCCAAGGTTAGGTTACTAAAGTTTCAAACCTTGAGGAATTGCTGAGAGATAGAAATATAACTATAGGGTAATCAAAGTTAGATTCAAACCATGAGCGAATAGTTAAGGTTTGAAAGACTACTGAAAGTTTTAATAAAGCGTCCCATTATAGTACACGATGAATATAATGTAAAACAAAAGTTAAATCTGGATCCGTGCCAACGCATCTGGAACATACATGTGGGTGTCGACGTGGCAAAGGCGACGATGTCTAGCTTCAAATCCAATCATCGCGACGATGTCGGGCTTCCTGTAGCATCGACCACGATACTTGGTTACAACTTCCTCCTGTAATATCGGACACGATATTTGGTCCACACCCGTCGGTACCGTAGGCCACAATGTTTGGCCATCCACAAGGGCCTGGAACATCGGCCACGATGTTTGGCCAGTGGCCACCCTCAGCTTCTGTCGGCAATATCAGTGCACGCTGTTTGTTCACCCACAGCTGTTGCTGTCATCCAAGTGGAAATTGCTACGTCAGCATTATTCCCACTAAGTATGAATTTCCCCCAATCGAGAACCTGCGTGCCCTCGCCACCATCGACGGTCCTCTTAGGGCCGACAATATGGAGCTGGTAGTATGGAGCCGACAGTATAGAGCCACCAGTTATAATATTCCGATCCAAAGATCCATTGTACCCCATTATAGCCCATCTATAAATCCCTCTGAAGAAAGCTCCATCGAGACACATGAAGAACAAAAAGCTTGTACTCTCTACTTCTCTTCTCTAGACCACCTTACATCCTCGTGTGTTTTTCTGGATGATCTTTGTCCCCCTCCTCTGAGTTGGCAGTGAGAAACGTCACGGACCGTTAATTCACAGTGCTCCATTTCTCCACCATCAACGTAATATCAAACTCAGTATCAACACAAACAATACATACGAAATAACCCACCGATTAGAATAGGTCAGCGATCGCATCTCAAGAAAACATTTATCCAGATTTAGCTGACAAGATGAAGAATATAGAAATTTTTACGATAGCGCAGATGCCCATACCCTAAATCCGGAGCGTCAAAATGACGAACTAGCAAGAACTAGGCATACGGCCGATCTGCTTCATGCATAAATAAGACATTCCAAGCATCAATAATTTTTCACAAACTAAAATTAACACAAGTCCGGATCGTAGATTTAGATCAAAAAGTGATGCTGAAAAGAGATAAAAAGCAAAATTGAAACGAAAATCACCAAACGAATATCATAAGAACAGATAACCACAAACCTCGCAATCGGGAGAAAAGATAGAATGATGGATTCTGCCCTATTCCTCCAGCAAACTTGGCGGAGAGAGATCTTCTGAAGGGGAACCGCTGGGAAGCGAGGGGGTCCTTGAAGCAAGGTTGAAGAACCCGTTTCGGTTTCGATTGCGGATGCGAAGGTCAAAATCTGGCAGTTTCAGAATGAATAATTTTTCTATAAAAAATGAACAATTTTATAAATTATTTAAATTTTATAAATTTAAAATTAAATTTATTAATTGAAGCACTCAATAATTTCGATAAAACTGAAAAAATATTATGATAGAACTCTGAATGGGTATACTGGTACCATAATAAACAAGTGACTAAACCATGTGTGAATCGGTTTGTGTGAACCGGTGGATCTGTTAGGTCAGTATAAATAAAGCATTTTCTATCGGAGGACGTGGCTGTTATGAACTCTTTATTCCTTACTTCTTCCTCCTCTTGCTCCAGTCTTCTTCCTTCTTCCCTTACTCTTCATTTGGGTCCTATACTCTGCAGAGATATTGAGCTAGTCAATTTAGTGAAGCTTTCAGATAAGCACTGCCTTGTTTATCTTAGAATTATTGTAGTTGTATCATTGGTATCAGAGCTAACGATCCATGGCGCCAGAAACTCGAGCAATGGAAATCAAGCAGCTGGAAGAAACATTTCGATATTTGGTGCAGAATCACGAGAGCATTTTGACAGAATGTTCCAATCACAGCAGGAGATCTCGGCAGAATGCATCAAACATCACGCTCACGGAAGCGATCCAAAGCCTAGATAACAAATACAAGGAAGACCTAGCAGAAATCAATGGGAAATTAACAGAGGAATGATTTCAGTTCAGATCTACAGAGGAACGATCTCAGTTCAGATCTATTAACCAGGCAAGAATTTTGGGAACTCCAAATCATTCACCAGCTACATCTTCAGGTATGCGAAATTCTGCCCTCCAGATGTTTCCCATTCCACAACCATCTATGGAAACACTCCTCACTCTTTTGCCTAAAATCGAATTTCCAAAATTCTCGGGAGATAATGTGATGGGATGGACATTTAGGTGTGGGCAATTTTTTGAAATCAGTCTAACTCCAAATGAATGGAAGGTTAAACTAGCCTCTATTTATCTGGATGGTATCGCTTTAGAATGGCATCAAAATTTTGTTAGGATTAATTCTACCTCTATTGATTGGAATGTGTATAAAGAAGCTATTAAAGAGAGATTTGGGGAAACGGCATATGATGACCCTACGTTTGAACTGCATACTCTTAAGCAAACCATTGGTGTGCAAGATTACAAAAACCAATTTGATGCTCTCCTTACTAGATTAGATTTATTTGAGAAATATGCAATAAGTTGTTATTTGGGTGGTCTTATGGAAGAACTATTGGGTTTAGTGAGGCTTATGAACCCCAAAAGTCTCAGGGAAGCCTTCAATCTAGCCAAAATCCAAGAATCAAATCTAACACAACAACAAAAGAAATATAAGAGTTGGAGCAAACTTGGAATCATGAATAGTTCTGGATCTATTGAAAATGTGCTCAACAAAACAGCTCAAATTGGTGGCAGCAATATCCAGTTGAAGGAATCTCCCCGCAGCATGCTTCCAAATTCAACCTTTGACGAAAGAAGAGCTAAGGGCTTATGTTTTTGGTGTAATGAAAAATATACACAAGGCCATCAATGCAAAAGGAGACAATTGTATCAAATTTCTCTATCAGGAGAAGTAGCTCCACTGTCTGAAATAGAAGAACCCCACATTGAAGAGATGATAGAGGAGGAAGTAGAACCAGAAACCGAAACCAAAGTTTCTCTTAACGCCATCACTGGAATTCCCTCATTCCATACCATGATAGTGGTGGGGACTATTAAAAGACGGAAAATATGTATTCTCATAGACTCGGGCAGTACTCACAATTTTTTGGATCCATCTGTGCTATCAGTGGGAGCTTATGCAGTTGAATCTATTCCTAAACAACATGTCAGGCTGGCTAATGGAGATAAGATATTGTTGTCTGAACAGATCAAAAACTTCCATTGGCAGATGCAAGGAATCACCTTTACAACAAATGTCCTCATGATGCCCTTAGAAAGCTATCACATGGTATTAGGGATACAATGGCTGTCTAAATTGGGTATGGTTAATTGGGATTTCAAGGAATTGAAGATGAGTTTCTTATTAAACAACAAACCAGTTTTTTTGTGCGGCACTCGAACTCCATTCCTGCAACTAGTAAATGAGAAGCACATGGATAAGGCACTACGGAATTCTTCAACAGCCCTTTATGTATGTTTTTATACCTCCAAAATTAATTCAGAGGAAAAGACTTTAGTTTTGCAGAATCAGATCAAGATACTGAGTGGGAAGCAGCAAGATGAATTAAATTCCTTACTGGAGATCTATGCGGAGGTGTTACAGAACCTAAAGAACTACCACCACGTAGGCCTTTTGATCATCAAATTGTGCTGAAAGAAGGCACAAATCCTGTCAATATAAAGCCATATAGATATCCTGCATTGCAAAAAAGTGGCATAGAAAAGTTAATCAACGAAATGAAGGATGCGGGAATTATACGAGATAGTGCCAGTCCATTTTCATCTCCTATTGTACTGATTAAAAAGAAAGACGGAAGTTGGAGATTGTGTGTAGATTATAGAAAATTGAACTCAAATACTGTAAGAGATAGATTTTCCATTCCAATAATTGAGGAACTATTGGATGAACTACATGGAGCAGTCTATTTTTCCAAACTGGATTTAAGATTGGGATATTGGCAGGTGAGGATGCTTGAGGAAGACATTAAAAAAAAATGCTTTTAGGACTCATGAAGGACACTATGAATTTCTAGTAATGCCGTTTGGGCTCACCAATGCCCCAGCAACCTTCCAAAGACTTATGAACTCTGTTTTCAAGCCTCATCTAAGGAAATTCACCTTGGTATTTTTCGATGTCATTCTAATATACAGCAAAACCTGGTCTGACCATCTTCACCACCTGAAAATTGTATTTGATTTGCTGGTTAAAAATTCTCTAAAGGTCAAGAAGAGTAAGTGTGAATTCGCAGCCTAAAGCATTGAATATTTGGGCTATTATATATCACATAATGGTGTCTCAACTGATCCTACCAAAATTCAAGCAATTTTGCAGTGGCCAACTCCTTCATCTGTCAAAGAATTGCGTGGCTTCTTGGACCTAACAAGGTATTATCGTCAGTTTATTAAAGATTATGGCAAGATCAGTAGGAATTTAACAGATCTACTTAAGAAAGACGCTTTTAAATGGAATGAACAAGCTGAAGCTTCCTTCTCCCTATTAAAACGTCAACTCTGCAATCCTCCTGTGTTGGCATTACTAGATTTTACTCAGCCTTTCACTGTGGAGACAGATGCAAGCGGAGCTAGAATAGGAGCTGTTTTAATGCAGTCAGGTCATCCAATTGCTTATTTCAGCAAAGGGCTATCACAGAAACATCAGCAACTATCAATTTATGAAAAAGAAATGCTCTCCATGGTGACTGCAGTACAAAAATGGAGATCTTACCTACTTTGCAGCCATTTCAAAATTAAAACCGACCACTAGAGCTTGAAATTTCTGCTGGAACAATGCATTACAACCTCTTCTCAGCAAAAGTGGTTATCTAAATTGGCTGGCTATGACTTTGAAATCCTCTATAAAAAGGAAAAAGTGAACGTCGCTGCAAATGCCTTATCCAGAAGAGCTTCACTTGAAGGTATGGAATTGAATGCCATAATAGAAGTATTATCCATTGAATTACTACAGGAGATTCATGATAGTTGGCAATTAGATACAGAACTAGCAGAAATTATCAAACAATTGAAAAATGGAGTTGATTTGGCAAACCTTACACCTGGACAAAGGAATAGCTTCGGTGGAAAGGAAGGTTGGTAATAGGGGACAACCCAGCGCTAAAATATAAACTAATCCAAATCACTCATACAAGTCCAATGTGAGGACACTCTGGATTCCGTCCAACAGCACACAGGCTGAATCTCTGTACTATTGGAAGGGAATCAACAAAGCAATCAAAAAGTTTATACAAGAGTGCAGTATTTGTCAACAAAACAAATATGAAACAGCAGCAAAACCTGGATTGCTTCAGCCTCTACCGATACCATAAAAGGTATGGACAGATGTCTTCCTTGATTTCATAAAGGGATTACCAAAATCTTATGGCAGGGACACTATACTTGTAGTGGTTGACAGGCCAGTAAATATGCTCTTTTTATTGCATTAGCTCATCCTTACTCAGCAATCATAGTAGCTCGGGCCTATTTGGATGTATACAAACTTCATGGAATGCCTAAACGGGTAGTAAGTGACCGAGATAAGATTTTCCTAAGTAAATTTTGGCAAGTGCTTCTTAGATTACTCAAGGTGGAGATACAAATGTCAACAGCTTACCATCCACAAACAGATGGTCAGACCGAAGTGGTGAATAGATGCTTGGAAACATATTTGAGGTGTATGACTGGCGAAAGACCAAGGGAATGGGCTAAATGGTTACCTCTTAATGAATGGTGGTTAACACTAATTTTCATTCGTCACTAAAATGTTCCCCTTATGAAGTGTTATACGAACAAAAACCACCCATCCATACCCCTTATTTGGCTGGCAGTTCTTCAGTTGATACGGTTGATAGAAGTTTACAGAACAAAGAGAATTTTATCAAGCAACTTAAGCACCATTTATCCCAAGCCAGGAACAGAATGAAGATGCAAGCAGATAAACGCAGGAAGGAAAGAGAGTTTTAAGTGGGAGATTTTGTATATGTCAAACTACAACCCTACAGACAAGATTCGGTTAGCCAACGCAGCTCACAAAAGCTTTCTCCAAGGTACTTTGGACCCTTTGAAGTGATCGCCAGAATTGGATTGTTGGCTTATAAACTCAAACTTCCATAGTACGCTAAAATTCACCCAATGTTTCATGTATCCCTGCTCAAAAAATGCTTCGAAAATACTTCTATACAAGAGAAACTTCCGCCGGACATCACCACCCTGGGTCAAGTAAAAGCAAAACCAGCAGCAATTCTAAATAGACGAACAATACTGAGGAAGAGGCGTTTCTTGGAGCAATTATTAATTTAGTGGAGTGGCTCCGGCCCGGATGATGCATCCTAGGAAGACGTACAGTTCCTTTGCAATCAATATCCATCCTTTTATATTAATCCTTGAGGACAAGGATTTTTGTTAGGGAGGGGTAAATGATAAAGCTCTGAATGGGTATAATGGTACTATAATAAACAAGTGGCTAAACCATGTGTGAACCGGTCTGTGTGAACCGATGGATCTGTTAGGTCAGTATAAATAGAGCATCTTCTATCGGAGAATGTGACTGTTATGACCTCTTAATTCCTTACTTCTTCCTCCTCTTGCTCCGGTCTTCTTCCTTCTTCCTTCTTCATTCCTTCTTCCCTTACTCTTCATTTGGGTCCTGTACTCTGCAGAGATATTGAGCTAGTCAATTTAGTGAAGCTTTCAGATAAGCACTGCCTTGTTTATCTTAGAATTATTGCAGTTGTATCATATTATTTTTAATCAGAATCCATTGCAATTGATTCTAAAAAAGTCGAACTTTACTGATTTCAAATGAATTTTAAAATCTTATTTTTGAAGACTTATTGCATATTTATCACAAACAATAATATTAACATTTTAGCTTTTTCTTTTCATATTGAAATAAAATATGAAAAATATGTATTAAACAAAAAAATCTAATATACGCAGTAATTGTCCTCCGAGATTTTAGTTTGTCAGATTTGATTCACTAATTCACCATTTCTTTGTGTATTAATTTATATCACAAACCTACACAAATTTTAATTAAAAATTTTAAAATTCAATTTTCTGTAAATATTTTCAGTAAAGTTTTTTATTTTAAAAAAAATTACATTCTATAATATCCAAATTATTTAATGTAACGCATATAACAGAATTTTTTTTATCACAAATTATGAAGCTAATATGTACTGTATTTGAAATTTGTTAAATGATAATGCAAAAAAATAAAAATGTTTTCAAGTTCATTTGTTACATTAAAGGAAAATTGCATTTATTAAAATATATTTAGGAAAATAATATTTATTGTAGTAAAAAATAGTAAAACAATAATATATACTTTAATAATAATTTTTAGATATTAAAGTAAAAGATAAATAAAAGTGAAATTATATTATGCTGTATATTTGTATTAATTACTAGGCTAATAGGGTTGAGAATTTGGTTTCCACAAGGATGAAAAACAATAATTAAAAAAAATCTCATGAAAAAGAGAAGATTTTATATATTGTGAGATTTATATAATAAAATAAAGAAAACATAAAATCTTCTCACACTGAAATCTTCAAAATTATATACACTATAACTTAAGATATGATTCAACTTCAAATACCATAGGAGATATATAAGATATGTGTTAACTTATGTCACAAAATTTTTTGAATATTACATACATATTATTGTTTTCATAAATATTGAACTATATAGTATTTATTTTTGAATAATATATATGCAAATGCCCTAAATATTAGTTAAAGAGTACATCAATGTAAGCATGAGATAGTAAGACGAAAAAAATTGAAATGAAACGAGCTTAAGCCAACTCAAACTCTCATTCAAGCTAGCTTTGGATTCTATCACCCACTCCTGTTCTTAACAAAATTAGAAAAATTGGGAATTAGATTCAAACCTAGGATGGTTGGACTAATAAAGCACTGTTTGCCCTAAGTTAAGCATTTATTAATAAATATAATAGGCTTAAATGACAAACAAATATACTCAATTTTGATACATTCATAATTATTCTAGCTAGTTTTAATCATACATTTTGAGGCAAGCAAAGTTTGACTCAAAATTAAATTAAATTTATTTTTGAGTTAAAAGATCTAACTGTACAAATAACTTCTTTTTTTTTTTTCAAATTCAAGAAGTTACACGAACTATTACAATAACAATTATCTAGAACTCTCTCTTTCTACTCTGAAAAAGAAAAAAATTATAAGTTCATGGCTCCGAACCATTCGGCGCCCAATCACAGGGCACATGTGCACGAGCTCACCCGGAATTTAAAGCAAATTAAAAAAACTTTTTTGCCCCTCCCTTTTTTCTTCACTGTGGTGTGGCTTTTCCCCTTTAAAAAAGTAGTTCCACATTAAAATCTCCCATTTCATCTCCTGGGATAATAGTTTCTATCCATACTCATGTAACTCATCACACTGAATGGGATGAGTATGACTTAAAATTCAACCTCCAACACAAGTATAAATTTATACTATATTTTACATAAATATACCCTCCTCAACCCATAATTAATAAAATAACGATCAAATTATCACTTTTACAACAATATTGCTCAAAATTTATTTAATTTAGTGCTTTATTATGTATAATTTATAAGTTATATTAAACATTTTAAACTCATAACCCTCGAGATATTCAATTTTAATACGCCCAATCAATTAAAATTTAAATTGAACAAATATGCAAGAAGTGAGTTCAGTGAATCTATAGCCACTTCGTATGATAAATTCAGCTTTGTTTCATCCCTAAAAATGGAAGCTTGTTCAATCACAGTTCACCTTTAAGAAAAGAAAAGCTGCGTTTAAGATACTACTAGACAATAAAATCTCCTGAAGAACTGCATACTATATTTCTATTCTATAACAGCAAGCACTCACTAAAACTTCATACTATCCACAATGAAGCCATTCACAATGAAACATAAGATCTGTTCTATTTACAAACTTTTAACTCTGCGGAGTCGGTAATTTTATCAGACTCAAATCGGAGTAGATTGTTTGGCATTGGGTGGGCCAGGCCTTGCAGCTGGAGCTTCGGAATGATAGGACGACTTTGACAATGGCTGGAAGTTGGTGTTTCCAACAAACCAGTAGAGAACCCATTTCAAATTGCAGAGCATGTACCTTAGGGCCTTCGTCCAGTTCTCCTGCTTGTTGAAACTTTGGGTGATGGTGTAAGTCTCTATTTTATCGTTCTCAATCCTATTGACAAAAGGCAACTAAACGATTAGTGTTTCAAACTACCACCTAAAAAGGAGGAAGAACAAGTGGAAGAAAATAATCCGGTTAAACTCGTGTTTCATGCAATTTGCATAAATTTGAAGCTTTTCGTCGCGCTATCAGTTCTCAAAATTTATTAAAACTATGCAAAACAACTTCAAGGAAAAAGATAACAAGGTTGATCTTGACCAACCTACTGAGGGGGGGAAAAGATGTATGAATCAGAATTTATATAAAAGGCAAAACCCAAACTAGTTTTTTGTTAACCTTAAACATCTCTCCCTCATCTCATCCGCTATACGTGCCATGCACAACTCATTGATACAATCAATGTCATCCTCTCAGATACCAGAGCAGATTTCGAGAACAAGTTGAATGAAAGATATCAAATTTCTAAAACTTGTTTAATCTTACTGTAAACCTAGCCTGTATCAAAAGAAATTGAAGAATGAAGGAATACTCACTTGTAGGGAAGTCTAAAGCATTTTTCTGGCGGCACATTGTTCTCTTGATCCATATCATTGGCAAAATCCGCAAATTCCTTAAGGCATGTCAAAAACAAAGTCATTGCTTTATCGTAGCGAGTGCTCCAAAACAAATTTACCGGACCAAACCTGGAAAAATCATTATTTCAGAGTTGAATAACATGAGAAATTTTTTCATGTTTTATCATGATTTTATACTAAGAAGGGTCATTTGATTTAGTGTACCTATAATGTTATATTATTTAGAGAAATTAATTATTTGATTTGATATTATTTGGAGAAATTAATTATTTGGTCTAGTGTGATGTGCAGATAGCATGCAACAAATTTTCTAACGGGGTATTTGATTCAATGTTATCTTAGTGTTATTTAGTAAAAAATAATTACTTGGTTTAATGACATATATAGATATTAGATAACCTTCTAAAAAACTATAAAACTATCACTCAAAAGACGTAATCTAGATGTTATGACATCTATATTACATGTCATAACATCAAGATAACATTGAACCAAATGCCCTTAAACTGAAATCTAGATTTCACTTGAAATGGTGTGACATCTAGATGTCACCTTATCTGCGAACATGTATGTGATGGTAGAGAAGCAAGGGAAGTCAGAATAAGAGAAGCAGATGAGCGCTTGGATTTGATTCCATGATAGAGAAGCTTGAGAGCATGGATTTTAAGTGCAAATTACTTATAGCTCCCTGAACATTGATTATCACAATACTTTAATACATAATATAATAACTTGAACCAAACAAACAATTATTAATAGATAATAGACATTGAGATAACATCAACATTCAAATAATTCTATCCAGATTGCATCGAACAAAATACCTCCTACTAAATGCAACCAATGAATAACAGTAACCTTGCAACAGTAACCTTGCAAGTGGAAATGAATATCTGACATATAAGCCCCTTTCAAAGGAATAAAATCCAATTACAAAGGTTCATAGTTGTGCATATAAAAAGTAAGTGCTGCAAGAACAAGGAGATGCGATTTCTAAGCAAACAACAACTACTAATAAAATTCTGCAGATTTCTTAATTTGCCTAATACATATTTTGAAGTTTTTCTATATTCCATTTCCCTTAAATTCACTAGCAGCCTAGATTCTAAACAAGTTGCAGTGTCAATATAGGGTACTTAGAATATCCAAAACACTAAGGTTATATAGTAAAAGCCTTGATTCCCAACATTTAACTCTCCCAAATGTGTTGGATTAAGGAGATATAATAAGAATATGGTACTTAACAATTCATAAGTGTTGCTGTTGCTGTCAACTATACGAGGATAGCTTCCCATTGGAATGATTTTGATTCGATATCTAATGATAGATGTACTTACAAACATTGTAACATAGATGGTTACCATGAAAATATTAGGCTGAAATTACAGAAGAGAAGAAGAAACATGAAGCATGATTTTGTTTAGAAAATGAAGTTTAGAACAAAAAAAGCTTAAATCAAGGATACTGAAACTTTGGTCTAAAATACTGAGCCATTGTGTGCAAAAGTAAGCATGCCTGCCCCCAAGCAGCATTAATTTCATCCCACTCGACCTAGAAAGGCAGCATGATTAATGAAAAACAAAATAAATAACATGTCAGTGAACAAATATAATACAGCAGAATTACAGGAATACACAATTCATAACTATTTAGTTTGGTAGTGAAGTATGAGGTATTTGAATTTAAATGAACGATGGAATTCAAACAAAGAGTATAGACATAAAATAATCCCAAGGAAAACTCTTAAAAAGCACCAATATCAGCATTGCAGGTAACTTCACAAACAGTGAAAAAACCAGGTCAAAATACACTGCAGACAGAGGCAAGCACTAAAGGAGCATTTACTCTAATAGGACAAGTGAAATTAAGAAACAACATAGGATGTTTTGTCAAATAAACATAAAATGAATTTTTTGAAACGTAAACATAGAATGAATTGATGACAGTATGACACCACCTGTAGTGCAATAGGTAATAAAATATGCAAATATAATAAAAATTTAATGAAAACATTTTTGTGGAAAAAAAGATCATACAATGATATCAAAATCGACAAAAAGAATGAGTGGCCCAACATAAAAGTTATATATATATAATGTTAGATATTAAAGTACATTGCACAAGGACCTAACTTCTGATACGTCCCAACTACCCTTTTCAAGTCATAATTAATCTCTTCCTTCAATGGTCTTTGGCAAATTCAATCTTGATGCCATAGAATTCCCACTGATGACATTGTTCAACAGCTGAACTGCTTGCACTTTGAATGGCAATGCCATCATATTTATTGTATTCAGTTAATTAAGTTTGACCTATCATTAACTTATTTGAAATAGAAAAAAGTGACTAAAACCTTGATGAAATGATTTTTAAAAAATTGAGATGCATATGAAATAAGTCCAAACCTGAGTCCCCAACCTCAAGGACCGCAATAGAATTATCCTAAGAGAATAATTTAAGACTATAATACCGGTGTTTTGGGGAGGCGGCCAAGACGGAAATTGTTAATGGTACCAAACTCCCCTTCATGCCAGATAGGAAATGCGTCAGTCAGCACATTAGTGCGCTTCAGCAACTCCATATGTGCTTGTAAAACTTCTATCTTAGCCAAAATTGCATCTCTCTCATCCTGCCATATTAAAATGTGATTAATTACTTAAAAACTGCACTGAGAGGCAAGAAATCATGCCAGATATACTTCAAATGATCATGCATGTTTTTGCAATCAGCATCAAAAAATCTTACACCAAAGTCAAAACTTTCAATAAATTAATTAGCATTTCTCATTAACCAACATAATTCTAATGGCAGACTTGACTGCTAGACTTTAGGAAGATACTTGAGAAAAATGATAGCTTAAACGAACAGGTACTATTCAAAAATAAGGCAACTTCTATTCCAAGATGATATATGACCACTCACATTTTGTTCTATTTATTTTCCAAGTAAACCTCATTCAAGCTTAGAGGTAAATTTAATAGGATAGTAGTAATATCAACAATATTATATGAAGTTGAATACTAGCCTACAAAATAAAAACATACAAATAAAATAAGAGTTGCAGAAATGAGGATATCAAGATGAATGAGTGAGTGTACGAAAAGGCAAGATGAAAAATAAGTACATCCATAAGAAAATTGGAGTAGCCTCATTAAAGGATAAGCTCAGAGTGGGATGGCTTAGATAGTTTGGACATATAAATCATAAGACTATAGAGGCACTAATATGGAAAGTTAGGTTATTGGATCTTGTCTATATAAAAAGAGGGTAAGAAAGACCAAAAAAGACATGATAAAAACCATAAGGAATGATCATGCATAACTTTTTTTTATTATCAACAACCATGCATACTTGAAATTAAATAAAGAGTTGTTATTTGATAGAATTCCGTAGAAACAAATGATTCATATAGCTACCCCAATGGGATAAAGGCTTGGTTGTTATTGTTATTGCTGCAAGTAAAAATAACAAGTATCCACATTTAGCTTATACTATCAAGTTGGTGCAAAAGTTGAATAAATTGAATCCTTTGCCTTATCAGGTAAAAAAATGGGATAAGATAAACTACATAAAGGTACTAAATAAAAATTAACCGTAAGATATGAATGATCAAAAAAATATACCCTTAAAAGCACTTAACCTGCCTATGCGCAGAAAATAAAAGGCTTAAAATTCAGGCATGAGAAGCTAGCTAAACAACAAATCATGCAGTCAAGTATTCTTAGTACTTGATTAAGAAATATTTTTTGTTATGCAAAAAACTAATAATAAAGAACTTTTACTTCCTAGAGTCTCTACTCTTAAGTTACAAGCAAATTAATGTCTCGTGACTCTTGCAGTCACTACAGTCACTCCAGTAACTTAGATTATAGCAAGAATACTAGTTATAGTGCATAACAAGAAAAATGCTGCAAGCAAATTTAACAGATAAAGAAAACAATATAAAGCGGAAATGTCGTTGACATGTTTCACGGTATTATTAATTCTACTATATATCAATAACATTCTACCACATCAAATACCAAACCTACATGGTAAAGAATGTAATTATGGGAAGTTACCTGATGTAAAGCCAGCTGAAACTGAAAATTATTGAACTCGTGCCAATACCTAAAAGAGGACATTCGAATTAGGATGACAGGAGAAAGATCATCTAATCAAGTTTTCTTGGACAATGTTTTGAATCATACACTGCTACAATTCCTATAGGACATGCACAAGATGTCATTGTAGTTTTGAATTTCTATAAAATAACCTTAAATACCTAGATGAGTAAAATGCCTAGGGTTTTAAAAATTGGAAGCACATTTTCAGGTAATATACTAACTGCTTCAATTAGCCATTTTTTATCAAACATTAGAGGCCCCTATACATAGATGTAAGATGATCCAAATCACAATGTTAAAAAGAGGAATGAATAGACCAAAAACAACTTGTGATAGGATCATTAAAAGTGACCTTCACTCATTTGCTCTCACCGAGGGTGTTGCTATAGAGTTGAATAGAGAAGAGAAATCCATGTGGCAGACCATAATTAGGTGTCATTAAAATTATTGTTGCATATTAACTGAAGCAAATAACAGCATTCAGATAAAAGTTTGTAATCATGGTAGGTCAATGGATCATGAAACACAATTCAGTGGAATTAATTATATAGAATAAGTGCATGGAAATCAACCAAAAATATATCTCATCAACAATCTTGCATACATAGCATCTCCACAAAATTATACAGAAAATACCAACAAAATGCAAATCAATGATGCTTTGCTTACCACATTTGCATTAAATCCAAGTATCTCACCTTTCCTCCAATTCTTTAAAAAGACATGTTTTTGATTCTAGCTTCTCCTTCTCAACTTTAACTTCTGCAAACTGTTTCTCAGTGTCATCAATCGCAGCGTGCAGTCTTCTCTCTTCTTCCTCCATCTTACAATAAATAAAAAGAAAACTTACAATATTAAATTTGAATTATCATGAAGAACATAGGAAAGAGTAAAATATTTTTTTTGATGCTCTGGAAATAATTTGATAAAGAGTAAAATAACTAGGATGCTCTAGAAATAGTTTGATAAAGTTTTACGCTTATCTTGAATACAACATTGGCAGGAAAATTTGTAATTATTAGCAAGTCTAAAGCTTAAATTACACTCCTAAAAATTCATATTATTAACATATGCTTCATTAGAAAAGCGTTCAAGCAATACTATATAGTTACCGAATGCAAAAAAGAGTCAATTATTACAGAAAATAGAAACAGATGAAGCAGCAATATTATATAGTTACCGAATGCAAAAAAGAGTCAATTATTACAGAAAGTAGAAACAGACGAAGCTTCCGAATTGCAATTCCAAAGCTCCAGTATTAACAGCATCATCAACAATATAACTAGGTGTATGTATACATGTTAGAACACTATCCACTAACACTAACGAGATCGCTTGGATTGTAAAGATTGTAAAGTCATTCCAAGTGAATGTTTGACTACCCAACATCGATTAATAGTTTTAGATTCTAAGATAAAATACTGGAGAAGAAATAATAAGTCAAAATCCTATGCTCGGACTCGATGGTGGAATCTAAAGAATGAGAACAAATGTATATTTAAGAAGAAAGTTCTAGAACTTGGACAATGGAACATTAACAGAGACATTGATCTTATGTAGTTGACAGTTGCTAACTGTATCCGTAAGGTGGCGAAGGATGTGCTGGGAGAATCCAAAGGAATGATTCCAAATAATAAAGATACTTGGTGGTGAAAAGATGATGTACAAAAAAAAATTAAGGAGAAGAAGATTTGTTATAGAGATTGGTTTAAAAACAAAAATAAGGATAAATAGGAGAAATATAAAGTGACTCGATGAGAATCTAAGAAAGCAGTAGGCAATGCAAAAAATATGGCTCTTGAGGATTTATATAAGAAGCTAGACACTAAAGAAAGAGAAAGACAATTATATAGGATTGTCAAGGCAAGAAATGGAAAAACTAAAGATTTAATTGAAGCAAAATGTATTAAAGATGAAGATCAAAGAGTACTTTTCATGGAAGAAGATATCAAAGATAGATGGATGAGTTACTTTCAACAGCTTTTCAATGAAGGTTGTGAAAATTCAAT